>JAEIIU010049094.1:0-47816 GCA_018874675.1 Drosophila baimaii | reverse complement strand
GACGATTTCAAGTAACGGTAAGTTCAATAGCCAAAAAGAGGTTTCGTCAAAATAATTATGCCAACTAGTGTATATTAATTTTAAGTTATTTATTTAGGCCTTAAAGCAGGGGTGGCCAGATAAGTTATTTATATGATTTGTGAGTGAAAAATATAAATAAGTGGCTAGATATGAGAAGAATAATAGCTACAACTTTTTGTAATATTTCATTAAATAAGCTTTGCCTGAAAAAAACATAACTTTTAACTCATTAAGTGGCTAGACTTTGCCATAAAATTACAAAGTAATGGCATTTGTGCTTTGTTTACATTCTGTGCATATATTTGTATGTGGTAGCAGAGAAATTATTTGACTTGCAAGTCAAATCTTTGGTAACAGATTTAAAAATTGATCAAAAACTGAATCTTTTTCGTTCATTTCTGCTTCAACACGATATTCCAGTCACGCACCCATCCCTATTAGCCATATAAACGGATCCAAATTGAAAGAATTAAAAGAACGAGCATCTGTGGGGATAATCTCGAGCCCTTGGAATGCTTATTTTTTGCAAAATAAATTAATAGCAGGGTCAGCGTATGGCGCGTCAAATGTGAAACGTGCCAGGTCCTCGTCCAAAGTCATCCACAAAGCCCAAAATCCAAAATCCAAGGCCCCAAAGCAACGAAACTCTGCGTTTCCGAGTCCAACTCTTTTGCCCAAAAGACACATCACACTAATAAGCAGCTACAAAAGTGCTTCTGGCTGCTTCTGGTCACCCGATGGATGCAGTCCCTCCTCCTCTCCAAAAAACACCGCTCCCCCAGTCCCGCCAAATACATTTTAATTTGAAGAGCCGGCTGTGCAGCGAAAAAATGAATTCTACAGGGTCGAAAGGGGCCTCGGACCAGACCAGACCGGACCGCACTGTGGACCGCACTGTGGACCGCTCTCTGCCCAATTGTATTTTCTGGGCTCAATTTAGTTGTACGGATTTTGACCTGCTTAACCCTAAAGCCAGCCAGGGAGAGGGTGATCGAGGGAGATCGCGGGAGACCCGGCTGGACGGGGGGAAGACAAGAAGCGAAGACAACAATTTGAATTCTAAATTGAACAGCTTTTTGTGCTACCTATGCCCGGGAGCTCGCCCAGCCGCCAGTTGAGTGGAGTTGAGCGCTGATCGCGGAACGTGGGCCGACCTGCTGCCAACTCTTGCAGAGGTTCAGGCCGCCTTTGCTGTTGTTGTTGTTCTTTGGCTCCGCCTGAATCCAAGACTGAGACTCTGGGGCTGAGCCACCACCGTCAATTGCGCCCAACTACCTACTCATTGTAATTCTTCATGTCTGGCCACGTCCCAGCCGGCCGCTTGGCCGGGCCAAAAGCAAAAGCGAACCGAAAGAGCCTCGAGAAGGAGGAGGAGCAGGAGGGGTGAGGGGAGACGGTGGAGGGACTGCGACCTGATTGCCGGCAGTGGCAAGTACCAAGTTCCAGTTGCCCATCAGCAACCTTTGGTTTGGCTGCCCACCTAAAACAAAAAAAAAGTGACACCAGAAAGGTATCTTACCTTTGGGAGTTACCTCTCAGGGAATGTTAAATTTAGTTATTAAATTTATATAGAATTAATATTTAAACAGATAAAAAAAATTTAATTCCTTTTGGCCAAAAAACTTTAGCAATTTCTTGTAAAAACCCAACTCTAGGCGTTCTCTTAAACTCACAAAGTATCTTCTATTTGAAGCTTTTAATTCTAGCATTTAATTGCACACATAAACTTGAAAAGAAGTTTCAATGAAGATATTCTTAATTTTAAGTGTTTAAATATCCCTTTTAAAATACTATTAACTCATATTTTCCTTTAAAAATATCTACAATTATCCAAACTCTATATAAATGCATATACTCCCAACAAACCCACACCCTAAGAGGTATCAAAAAAAAAAAAAGTTGACTTGTTGCCTTCTCCATCGCAGCTCTACACTTCACTTGTGTCTTTGGCTTTGATTTTGGTACCGAGTATTTAATGATATTTCTCTCTTTTTATTCAGCCCAGCAACCCAACAATTACGCTTAATGCCAAACATCCTCTGCCGTCCAGCTGTCCGGGCTTCACAAGCTTCAAGCGTCCCAGCTTCCAGCTTCCAGCTTCCAGCTTTGTATCCGAGTGCGGTGGCTGTGGTTTGATCTTGTTACGCATTCGGGCCAACGACTACTAGGTGGCCTCTAGATCTGTGCGCTCTGGAATCTGTGTGCTCTGTACTCTCGAGTCTGTATATTCTGGCATCTGGATCTGCGATCTGAGGTAGCATTTGATTGGCAGTTAGAGCAGATCTCTGACTCAGAAAGATACTTAGTTGTTGGTGAAGGTGAAGGAAGGGAAGCCAGTCGCCTGGCTAGTCCTGGCTGCTGCACTTTCCCCCAAAAGTGTGGCAAATTGTCGGGGGCTTATCTCCATTTGATTGATTCGCTTACCCAACTCTGAGGACCGAAAAAAGCTGTATTCTATATCAATCACCGCAGCTGTTTCAACAACAGCAGTACAGCGCAGAGTACATAAAAAATTGCCCGCTTATTATTTAAATAATTTAATAAATTATTGAATGCTCGCCCTGCGGCCACTGTGGGGGTAATGAAGCACTCGAGCAGCGGCTCTTGACTTAGACAGATGTAATAAATAAGTTTTATTTTTATTTCACAGCTACTGCCGCCGGGGCGGCCAAGACTGCGAGACTGGGACAGTGGGCGAGTTGTGTAAATTGCCAGATAAATGCATTGGATAACAGAAGGATTACAGTGGGTATATTTTAATATACAGCTAGAAGAATGTGTTGAGCTTAGAAAGATGATTTAGCACTGGTTATTAACCTCGCTGTCAAAGTATGTGGTGGTTTTCTGAACGTAAAAGATAATCTCCAGTTAACCCTTCCATAAAGGAAATCGGTTTACTACCCTCCTAGTAATTTATCTGAACGAGAAAGAATACAAGAACCTGTTAAACATTGAATTGTCCTATTAAGAACCAACGTGTGCTGTTTAGCGCGAAGACAGAACGTCCTCCATCTTAAATCTCTGTGATGCTCCTCTTTTCTCCTTCAGTTGGCTCTCTAAAATCAGCTGTTATTTTGCCGAGACGAAAAAGGTTTAACAAGGAGTTATGTTAAGGTTATTTAATGTTAACTCTCACATTTACACGATAGGCAATCAAGTTCTTTTTTAACCGGGACTTTATCTGTCCCAGAAAATTTTAACAGTGAGATTAGAAACCGCAGTTTAGTAAAATATTTAGCTGCAATATTTAACTATCGATTAATTACAATTTTTGAAGAAATAACTACATTTTGATGTCAGTTACCCGTTGAAAAAAAAAAATGTTATATCTGTTAAATATAAATTTAAGATTGTTATAATTCCCAATATATTTGTTATGAGTTAATAATAATCCCAGGAACTCCTAAGCCAACTTGGATTATTTATATATTTTCCTAATTTATCTATTTTTATATATTTTTCTAATTTATCTATTATATTTCTTTTCTTGACCACTGTCCACAATGGGGCCAGCGCAGATATTACATCTTAAGGTCAAAATATTAGCAAATTTTATGTGACCCGCTGCTCACCGAACAAAGCCGCCAGGGAAACAACAGCAGAGGGAAAAAAGAAGGCCAGTCAGGCAATCCAATCCAGGAGGGGATTAGGAGGCAAGTCGGGGAGTAGCTCCAGCCGACGGAGAGCTTCGGCTGTTAATTTCGCTGCAGAGAGCGGCGGCGGCGGGCACATAATCAGTTTATTTCGTTGCTTTGGTTTCTCTAGAGGAGCCAGGAGGAGGAGAAGGAGGAGGTGCAGATGATGCAGTAGGAGCAGGAGCAGGAGCCGAAGCTCTCGAAGAAGAAGCAGAAGAAGTGCCCCGGGTTACACGCCAAAGATACAATTTTAGATTATATGGCCAACTGCGCGCATGCGCATAATAATAATGCATGCAACAAGACGAAGACGACGACGCGGACGACGGCGACGAGTAGCCAATTGCAGGCAAAGGCTCAACTCCTCGGCACCTCTGCTCCCCTGCTCCTCTCCAGACCCAGACCCCGATCCAGGGTCGTCTTTGGTCGTCCGCTCTGGCTTCCTGTAGGGGCACAAAAAAGGCGTGCAAGTGGGTATAATCATCATCAGCTTTGATAACACACCACGAGCGACGTTGGCTGCAACAGCGACCTGCCTGGGTCTTGGGTCCGAGTCCGAGGTTTTTGCAAGACCCAAGACCCTGGACCCCGGGACCCCAAAACTACAGAAACCCGCAAAACCCCCCCAAAAAAACCCGGCATGATCTGCTGCTTGGCATTTGACTTTGGGGCCGAGACTCCTCTCCCTACTTCTCTCGCTCTTTCGGCTTTCGGTTTTGTGTGTGCTTCCAGTCATGCGCCGACTTCGACGGCGGGTCCGAGTCTTGACTTTGGTTCCGAGGTCTCTGGGGTCTCAATGGGGGCTGCCTGACTTTGTTGCGGATGCAGTTGCTGCTGGAGTTGCTGCCTGCTCCCTGCTGCCTACTGCTGCCTGCTGACTGTCAGTTAAATGGCAGCTCTGTTGCCGTGGCCACCTTATAACCTCCGCCCGGCGCACATTTCATCTAACCTCTGCCGCCGTCCGGCGGGCACAGTGGGGCAAAAAGGGGAGGGAGCATTACTTATTTGCGATTTAAACTACAAAGTTTCCCGAAGTTTTTGATTTAATAAAAGTAAAAGACTTTAGCAGTCATCTTATTATTTAAGCTTCTCTAAAATAACTTTAAATTGGAGGAAGTTGGTGTTTCTGGTCTTAAAAAACTCTTTTTCCAACTGAATTTTATGAATTTATGATCTTAATATACAAATATGTATATCCTCTCTATGTCATCTCACCTTAGTTTATGAAAAGTAAGCAGAAAATTGTTAACTAGAAATAAATAAATAATACTTTCCCAACCCATTAGAATAAACCCACGGTCTTGCAGGAAATTAGAGAGAGAAATATATATAGAGATCCCTGCAGGTCTCCCCCTCGATTGCAATCACTTGCCTTCGTGCTGTGATTTCTGCCCCCAAACCCTCACAAGAGAACAGAGAACCTTTCCTTCAATGTAGGTGATTGTTTGGATCCTGTTCGCTTCAGTTCGGTTCTCCTAACTGCCACAGCAGGTCGGTTTGCCGGCTCCAAAAGGCCCAGCAGCAACATCATCAAAAAGACGACATCATTATCGTGCAACATTATCAAAAACCAAAAGAAAAAAAAAAAACAAAAAGAAAAGACAGGACGCCAAACGCGAGGCAAGAAATTGGTTGTCGTTGGCCAATTGTGATACCCTTTAGTGGGAGGGGTTATGAGGATATATTGGATATATAGAAAAGATGTATTTACGGAAGGTATCAAATACATATGTATATTTTTTATCAGCATCAACAGCCGAATCGATTTAGACACCTGAGAGTAATCCTGTGATATCACTAATGGAGCCATGTATGTAAATAAATCACTTGAAAATATGTGTATCCCTATCACCATCAAGAGCCGAGTCGATCTAGAACCCTGCGAGCAACCCCATGATATGAAATATCTCAAAAACTAAACAAGGTAGAGCTTTCGAATTTTTTACAATGAAAACTATATAAATAAAGCTTACTCCTGATGCATGGAATACTAGGTATTCCAGTGTCGAGTCACTCCACTTTCTTGTTGATATTTTTCTTAGTTTCGTAGGCGGTCGAAAGGTGGAAGCCAACGAAAAAGGCTCCGCAAGCGGACCGAAATATATTGAAATATGGCGGTAAGCGGGCAATTTAAATGTGGCCCCCGCAACACTTGCCCCTCCCGCCGCTGCACGGAATGTGGTTTTAAGTAATTCATGGATTAATGGTAGCATATTGGTCTTGTGGCAGGCGAGGCAGGCAGGAGGACATGGGCGGCGGTGGAGGTGAGTGAATGGTCGTGTCTGAGGCCGAGACCGGAGACCAAGAGCCTGTCTGTCTGTCTGTCTGTCTGCGGGGCCTTGGCCGTGGCAAGAGTAGGAGTTGCATGTTTAGCACGTGCCTCCAGTTCCTCTTTTGTGGCTCGACTCGAATGTTGCCCAACCAAGTGGCTGCTGCTGCTGCTGCTGCCGTGCAGAGTTGCCGAGTTGCCAAGTTGAAGCCGCTGAATCCGCTGCTGCTGATAATGCGTTGACCGCCAACGCCGCAAACTAGATTGTTACGTTTATAATCATTAGGCAAGTCGGTGATTTGTTTTCCTTTTGCCCATGTACATGTTGTTTCCCCCCACCCTTCCCTCCGATTCTTTGGGGCTATGAAAGTTGCAGCTTGTTGCCACACAAAAAGCACCGTTAATATGGGGTTAGTTTGGCCAGAGAGTGAGCGCAACTGGAGGCAAGTTTTTGGTAAAATTCATCGATTTTAATTGGATATATGGCATACCTTTTGCATGTGCTTATTTATCAACATGTTAACATCTATTTGGGGAAACGGGATTAAGTGGAGCATGGAGTGTCCTTGGGGGAGGTTTTCTTGACCAAACTGATAATGTTATTAAGAAGTTTAAAAGGTCTTAACTAATACCAAAGACGCTAGAATTAATAAGACGTCGGCTGCCGTTTCCATGGAGATAGAGAAAGCATGCTCTATAGCCGCTCCTTCTTTCATAGGACGTTTCCCTATGACCTATACGAATAATGCGTGTGCAAAAAAATCGGCGTGCGGCGTCTTAGTAAGTAGAGAGTCCTAGCATACCTCCAAATGATCTTTGTGCTAACTAAATTCACAAAAAATATGTATAATCTCTCGACTTAAAATATCTTTACTATTTTCCAATAAACTTAAAGCTTAAGCAGGAAAAGATTGCAAGTTTTTCGATATTTTTATATGAAAAAATCGTTTCTAAATCGATTTATATTTCACCTCTAACTTCAATCCCAATTAACTCCATGAGCATTGAATCACAGTTTTCGGATTCGCTATTCAATTAAGGTTTTCTTTCACATCTCGAAGTTTTCCGATGAAAAAATCGTTTTTAAATCGATTAATATCGATGTTTTTCCAGCTCTAACTTAAGCCCCAATCAAGTCCAAGAGCGTTGCATCATTCGCTCCCCAATTGAGGTTTTTCTTTCACATCTCTGTCACTCTGTCGGCTTAACCGAAAAATTAATTTCAATTTTTGTTTTTGGCACATAACGCTGCGTCATACTTCCTGTAGAAAGAAGAAAAACCCCAACTCATTCACTGGCCGCGGCCACATAACACTTTTCCCCCCAAGCAGCACACACACACTCACACACACAACAGTCACAACGAGAAACCAACAAATTGCATTTTAATGCAACTTTCCAAATCAATTTTCCAAAAACCCAAACATAGTCTCTCTCTTTCTCTCTCTATCTCTTTGTGTGTGTGCATTTCCCTTTAACAAGTTGAGGGAAAATGCGAGGGGAACAGGTCGGAGTTAGCCACAAGAGTGGCCGTGCCCGTGTCCGTGCCTGTGCCTGGCCAAAAGGCCAATATAAAAATAAATAAAGCCCAAGTCAGCCATGTGACAGTTATGGATGAGAAGGCTGCACACTCCAGCCAAGCGATCCCCAATCCGCGATCCGTACTCGAAGCCGGAGTTTAAGCCAAAGTAACGAGTTGCCAGCCCGATAAAAAATCTAACTTTAATACGAATTAAGATAAACAAATAATGAGCCAGCGGGACGGTGTTGGGGGGTTTGTCTGGGGATCTAATCGAATGTTTGTGCGGACGGCAATGGAGACCTCCGGGCCCAAGCTCAAGTGACAAGTGCGAGCCCAGGTTTTGCTTTTGACATTTGCTGAATATGAGACTGCGAGTGCGACTCCGACTGCGACTGCTTGGAAGACGATGATCATGATGATGACTACGTGGATTCGCAGTCGTTGTTTATGTTTACTCGAACGATGAAACCTTATGCCTAATAATAGGGTCGACTTTGAAATGCATACGATGGGGAGTGAAGTGGAGTGGAGTGGAGGAGGAGGGAGACCTGGTAGGTAGGTAGGATGAGGAGGAGACACACAGTTCGCCTCGCTTTTGACGGGGGCGTTAGCCACGGTGCAAAATCTAGAGCTACAGAGTTGATCTCCATGTAGCCGATGCTTGACATTTATGTGAACCCAGGCAGCAACAACAACAACACGACAGAACGACACGAAGCCCAAACCAAAACCAAAACCAAAGTTGGAGCACAAACCCGGAGCTGGAGCCGGAGATCCAACAGATCCGAGCGAGAGATCCCAGGTGATCGTGGGCAAGCCAGTCATGAATCTTATGACGCCTACGTGTACTTTTGGCATTTGGCATGTCAAATACAATAAGTACTATGGGGAGCCCCCCAGAGCCAGTGTGCCAGAGATCAGAGCCCAAGTTGGTGGTGGAAACGACGGCGGCCCAAAAGTGGAGCCTGCGTTACCTCTTCGGGGTTCAAGACTCTCTCCGCGGCGGACTTCCCTTGACAGCTTCGTTTTGGGTTGCGAACTCGTTTTCTGGGTTTCTGGAGGGGAGAACACACACCACACCATACCACACCGCACCGCACCGAACAGAACAGAACAGAACATTCCTGGCCTGTCATTAACCGACAGCAACTAATTCGCTCCAAATAAGTTCAAGGCGGAATGCTGATAGATTGACAAAGCAAATGGGTTCAGCGATGTTTGCTCATGTTCTCCGGGGCTACAATTTGCGAATTAGTCAACTTGAGTTTTTCTGGTTAAATGAGATGGAGATGCCGGGGTAATGGCTTGATTGTGAACTTTTGATACGCTCAAGGGGTCAAGACGGTAGGTTAACTTTGATCTTGGGTAGCCCATAAAACCTTAAATAAATATCTTACTAACCTTTTCTATTTTATAAATAATTACTAAGGTTTTGAGGATGAAATTATTAATTTACAAGATGTGAAACAAATTACCTAATATTTAGTATTTATGTTTTTATTTATTTTGAACCGCCCAGAGCTGAACCATTCCCAACAGGAGTAGTTCCGATTTTCTAAAAGATTAACTTGACCATAAACCGGAGCGCTGATCAATTTTGTAACTAAACCGGAACCATTTCTTTTTAAATCAAGTTCGGTTCAAGTAAAGAAATATTATCATTATTAACAATTAACATTGTTATTAACATATCCAAATATCTCGATGTTCTAGGAGGTCTACATTTGTGTAAAAACATAATAAAGTAAGCGGTTTTCACTTTGAAATTCATATTATCAGATCTCAGAGATAGCATTGACGAAGATATTTTGGTGAACACAATGTAGGTTAACTATTCAATGTAAAATGTAAACAATAAACATAAATTAAAGAATTGAGAATTGTTTTTAACCATGGTTCGAACCTGAACCCGATACAATTGTTTAGGTTCGCATCCAGAACCGAATTAAAACCAAAATAATATGGGTTCACAGCCGCGCTAAAGAGTTTTTGTGGTTAAATCGGAACAACTGTATATAAAAGCTGGTATAACAGTCGAGAATCAATGGATATGGCTTAAATTAGAATATAAAAATACCTTAAACTTAATCCAATCAATGTGATATAATCCCGCATTTGATCTCTGATATTAAAAATGCAAACTCTCACTTACAATCCCACAAAACCTCCTATCTAGATCTCCAGATCTGCCGGAACCCATCTTCTATCGATCAAGTTTCTAAGCTCCTCTTGTGTTACCTCACATTCCAACCCACCTGCTACCTGGTGCACCCATCGCACCGGTGCTGCACTTAATCAGCGAATAATTCATGACAAACTCTCTGCTCTCCGGCCTGGGCAAAGGGGAGTGGCTTTGGCTTTGGCTTGGGCTTGGGATCGGGCTCAACCTCCAGAACAACCTCTCTACCCACCTCCCTCCCTCCCATAGCTCGTGTCGCTGATCACGCATAGAAATTATTATTGTGCTTTAATATAGCCATAAATCTGAACATTTAAAATGCAGAAAATATCGCATCCTGCTGCGTTTCGTTGGCCGGGCGGCTGGGGGATGGGTCCCAGTCCGGGGCCCAACTTATGACTTCATCTGCATTTTTATGGCGAATGCGCCCTGGCGATAATAAACCCTGGCATCGAGGCCGAGATCTTGGCATGGGGGGATCGAGAACGAGCCACCCATGCGTGCTCCTAGACTGCCAGAGTCGAGAGTGGAGAGTGGAGGAGGGCCGAGAGGCAATATCAATAACACTTGCAACTCTGTCCGAATGCAACATGATGCGACAACGACAACGACAACGACAACGCAACGACAACGTCGGACAATGTCACTGAACCAGTTCTCAATGTCTTCATATAGATTTCCACGGCCCGCGAGAGTCAACCTCTGCACTAAATATTTACAACCTCCACAATATCTCAACGACCGACAACGACGACGACAAAAAAGTAAAAATAAAAAAAGAGGCTAGAGGGGAGAAAAAAAAAAAAAACAGACTAAGACGGGCTGAAACGAGGCTGGTCTTTTCTATCGCCCGGCCGCCTGGCGGAACAAGTTCATGCAACTGCGGCAGCGCTCTCTGCACCACAAAAGGTGTTCAGGCGACCAAGACCGAGCCCAAGAGCAAGATCCAACGGCCAACGGCCAACTACCAACGGCCAAGAGCCAAAGATCCAAAGATCCCAAAGAGCCAACGACCAACGACCGACGGCCAAAGCTGGCCAAGTGTCGTTGTGGCCATAAATTCAATTGAATATTACGCCAATTGCCTTTTTGTCTATCGCGAACCTCGGGGAGGAGTCAACGTCGTCAGCAGCCTCCAAACTGGTTCCATCATCATCAGCTCAACTCAGCTCCGTTCGGTACGCTTCGGTACGGAGCGGACCGTCGAGATATGCGCTCTTTTTAAGCAGATTTAGTTCATCTTTGAATGCACGCTAAGCCGCTTTCGGCGTGCTAATTAGACGACTTTCAAGGCCCCATCTCCGCGGGCTAATATGCATCAAAATGTGTCAACACCTGGAGCTACTCCTCCTTCTCCTCCTCCAGCTGCTACTCCGGATCCTGCCGCCCCGTCCGGCTTGACTTAATTGTTAACTCTTCGCGTACATGGCCTCTCCGCGCTATCGAACCGAACCTAGGCCATGTTTTCACTCCATTAACGCGTTGCGACGCGGCAACCGGGGTGTGCAGATCCTGAACGGGGTCTGGTAATGATGCCTGACGTTGACCGATCGTCGACCGCAAAAAGCCGGGGCAGCAGCCAGCCAAGGCAAAAATCCACAGCCACAGCCAGCGAGTGGCAGAGGCCCGCCAGTTGCCAGATCCAGATCCAGAGCAAGAGCCGGCCCAGGCTGACCGAGCGATCAAAAGTCGTTCAACTTGCCGGAACTGGTCGTAAAGATCACCTGGCCACCATTGCCTCTACCTCTATGTGGAGCATTTTCCAGCCAGGTTCGAGCCTGGCCAAGCAACGCAGCAACTGGGCCCGACAATGATGCCGAGATGATGATGATGCCAAAGCTCGCGTGGCACAATATTAATGGCCGCCAGAGAGGGTTCAGGCACTGGCCTGAACCGACGGGTTCAAATCCCAAAACATAGTTAATCTTTTGCGTTCGACTTTCTGGGCAGCAGGAAAGGAAACCCCAACAAAAGGCTGCAAATCAGCGAAAATAAACGATCTGCGGTTTGCCTTTGGGTAAATGAACTTTGACTGCTGCGAATGGGGTTACAGAATGGAATGGAACTTTGGAATGACTTCCAATGGTCTTCCTTTTCGATGCTTAAAAGGTCTCCAGGGGTTAGTGAGTAAAGGGCAGTTGGGAGGTTTGAAGGAGACTTTGGAAATTGTTGAGAATAAAATCCCTATTTTTCTTTAAGATACTGGGAATATCTAGGATCCTTTAAAGATATAGCTTTTCTTTATGTAGATGATCTTCCTCTTGATATATGTATATATTCCACATACTTTCCCTATATTATAGTTCCCTCCGATGAACCCAACCCAGTTCAGTTTACTTTCTAAGGTGCAATTTATATACCCCTGCCAGTTGGGCCATAAAACTCAATTAGTTGGATCTGCTGGACCTGGGGAGAGGAGTCCTCCGCCTTTCTCCCGCAAGTCGCTTTGCTTAATCAACCAACAAACAAATGGCCTAAAAGGGAGAATGTTATGTTGGATATTCGGTGCTTACCTGAACGTATTCGGCGCATATATCAATTCCACCCACAAAGCCGCACACATCGTCCACGGACCAGGAGTTCACCTCCACGCTCTGCGCCTGACACCGTCTGCGTGCTCTGCCAGCTCCCGATCCCGACGATGCCGATGCCGACGTCGCTCCTGTTGCCAATCCCGATGCGTTGGCGTTGCCAGAATGGATCTCATCGTACTGCTGCTGCTGCTGCTGCTGTTGCTGCTCCAATGGTGGCGGGGAGGGTGTGGACGTGGCCGAGGCTGTGGTGGCTGTTGTCGCCGTGGAGCTGGCACGACGCTCGGCCTTAAAGCGCTTGGCAGCCGGCGGCTGGGAGCTCAAGTCCAGTGGCGCCGCCGACGCAATCGAGGAGCCACCGCCACCGCCACCGCTGCCGCCTCCCATGGGCGCCACTGCCACTGAGGCATCGTTGGAGGAGCGTGGACTAGACTGCCGCGAAGCGTGATGCGATTGTTGCTGCTGCTGCTGCTGCTGCTGTCGCTGATGCTGCTGCTGTTGCTGCTGCAGTTGCGCCGAGTAGATGAGGGCGGGGGTTACAAATTGGGCTGCCTGCTGCAGTGCCGCATTCAGAGTGGAGTTGGAACGCGGCGTGCCCGCCGCACTCGCGCTCGGCGACGAGGCATTCGAGCCGGAACGCTGCTGCTTGCTGCGCAGAATCTCTTGGATTTCGGCATCTTTGACAGCACGCGCCTGGGGAGATTGGTGTGGGGGAAATGGAAATAAATAGAGAAAGGGAAGGGATTAGATTTTAAATAAAAACGAGGCTCTTGGGGAGTCGAATCTTAAATTGCCTTTGGTGATAGGTTCTTTCTTTGTACTTTAAAAATTAATATAATTTAATATAATATATATTCTTTGGTACTCACCAGCGTCAGCAGCGCCTGAGTGCTGCTCATGTCTATCAGCGGCGGGAATATGCCGGATGAGAAGGGCAGAAAGTTGGTCATGAACGGCGAGACACTCGCCGCAGCCACCACGGCGGCCATTTGGCTCTTGGCCTGCTCCGTGGGCGATGGTGCGGCAGGCGGCGGCACCAGTTGTGCCAGGGACGAGGCACCTCCACTGGCGGCCGAGGTACCACCCACGCCCAAGTTACCTCCTCCTCCTCCGCCGCCGCCACTGCCTTTGGTTTCCTTGGGCAGACTGACGGCAGCGGAATTCGCAGCTGCCGATGGCGAGTGCTTCTTGGCGGGGTTAGGGCAACTGTTGCTAGTGGTGGTGCTGGTGCTGCTGCCGGACGACGACTTGAGACCAGTGCTCGGGGCAGAGGTGTTGGCTCCTGCTCCGGATCCGGGTCCACCTCCAGTGCCCGCGGGCGACGAAGTACTGGCACTGGTGCCTCCACCATCGTAATAGGAATTGCGACGTGTTGCATTGTTGCTGCAGAGAGAGAAAGACGGGAAAATGCTTCGTTTTAAGATTTATAAAAACATAAAATTTATATTTATTTTATTTTATATATTTATCTTAATTTTCAGATTTTAGTTTCTAATATAAATATTTTATTTTAACGTAAGCAAATAGCAAAATTTTGCAAGCATTTTTTAAAACCCGATCTTTACTGGTCTCTAGGGATGGCTGAATATATCTGTATATCGCTGATGTATCGAAATTTGACCCGAACGCCGATATATAATCGATTCGGTATATGTGCGATAAATCGCAAATCTTTTTGATATTTCGAACTGTATCATAAAAGAGCTTAAGCTTACTTTAAACTATAATTGTTAGGAAACTATTGAAAGAAGAAATAAACAATTTAGTTTTGAAGATGTTTTAAAGATATTTCTTTTCAATAATATTGATCTTTTAACGTTAAAAGCGATACATGTACTTAGTTATCTTAAAGATTGGTATATCGCATTTACGATATTTTTACCTTCGAAGCGATATATTTCGTTATCTCCAATTTCTATATACAATTTCTCGATATTTTAACTTAAAAGGCGATATATTTCGTTGCCTTTAATTTCGATATATACGAATTTAACGATATTTTAGCCTTAAAATCGATATATTTCGTTATCTACAAGTTCTATACAGTACATTTACGATATTTTAACGTTAAAGAGATATATCTCATTATTTATGATATTTTAACCCTAAAAGCGATATAATTCGTTATCTAAAATTTCGATAAATCTAATTGTACTATTTTTTAATGGTAAAAGCTATATATTTCGTTATCTAAAATTTCGAGATAGTACATTTTACCATATTTTAACGTTAAATGCGATATTTACGATATTTTAACCATAAAAGCGATATATTTCGTTATTTTAAATTTTAATATATCATTATTATATTAGCGATATTTTCGACATGTTACAAAGTGTCCATAGAGTATAACTTTTCTTTTCCATAAATGTATATGTACATACATATATACATATCTACATACATATATATATCTACTACTACTCACTCATTGGGATTGGTGTTATTGTACTTGGCCGCCAGACACCGCATAATGTCCGAGTAGTTGCGAGTGGAGAAATCCGAGGCGCCGCCACTCGATGCCGCTCCACTTTCCGCCTTGCTGCCGCCACTGCCACCGTTGTTGCCGCTGTTGTTGCCGCTGTTGCTGCTGCTGTTGCGAAGCTGCTGACTGGCGGCGGCCTGCTGGATGCTATTCAGCAAATTCGTTGACAAATTGTGCACCGGCATGTGCGTGGCGGTGGCACCTCCCGAAGCTGTTGTCGCCGTGCCCCCAGTTGGGGCATTGGGCGGACTCAGGCGCTGGTTATGCTGTTGTTGTTGCTGCTGGTTGGGTGAGACACCACCACCGCCGCCGCCGCCGGCACCGCGATACGATGACGAGGAGGGCGTGGCGCTGCGAGATCTATTTCAGAAAAGAATCCGAAATGGGAAAGGATTAGTTATGTTAAAGCGAACATTTAGCAGGTTTTGCATAAGTGGCAGAGAGTGTGACATCAGCCTGGTATATTTACTAAATGATATATGCATGGCCAGACTCCGATCACTCATAAATTTGCATTAATATTTAATTATCTGGAGGTTCCCCCATTCTGTGTCCCGGCAAAGGTGTCGCATACAATTGGCTTATTTGTCATTCTGTCGCCCAAGTGGTCCAGCATAGCATCTCAGCCAGGTTGGCTTATTTGACATGCTAATGAGTGGCTTCCGTGAGATCTTCTCGGGTAAAAGAAAAGGAAAGAAAAAAAAGCATGCTTTAAGCAGCTGCAAAACGCTAGGAACCCAGTCAGTTCTCGTTGACGTTTGATATTTAGTTAATTTCTTACTGGAAGTGGCCGGGCATTGGACATAATGCGATTACGAATACGATTTGACATGGGAACTGCTTTCGGAAAGGAACAAGACGAAGTCCCGATAGCTGCCAGAGAGTCAGGTGAGAAGCCTGGGAGAGTTCACTTTATGGGAGTTTCGTGTTAGGATAATTTTAATTACATTACACAGGTTGGCCAATCGGATAATAGCTATAGTATGGCCATAAACGATAATATTGTTTATAGCTTTTAATAATTTATTGGGCCTTTAAATTGATTTATTACTTTTAGCTTTAGATATATTCTATTAAGGTAAATAGGAAGGTAATACCAAGCTGAATAAAGCAATTATAGGATACTTCTTAAGAGCTCCTGGAGCTCTGGCTTACTACCTTTAATTCCTAACAAATACGTTATAACACTCTCCAAATTATCCTTAACCTTATCTTTAATTCCTTGCTATAAAGCCTCCTGTTCTTGGCTCCACATCCCCATAATTCTTTTCTTATAATTTTAAATCTTGTTCATCCGATCACCGAACATTTATCCAAACAATTTCATTTTGGATGCTCTCGGGATCTTGCAAAGAAACGAAACGAAACAATCCATGTTAACCAATGTCGAGCAATTGTGGCCAACAATCTGGCTTGGTGGCTGGCATGGCCATAACTCATACTTGGCTGCAACTACCGCCGGAGACATGCCACCAACATGGCGCACTCCGTGCCCCCAGCTCCCTGTGAAACCCACCACCCATTAGCCACCATTCCGATTCCTATAGAGGAGCACCAGCCAACACACACACACACACACACACACGAGCCAACCCGAGCCGAATGGAAAATAATCAGCATAGATTCCTGGCCAGATCGGCGGTGGCAGCAGCGGCGGTCACCTCCTAAACTGTGCGGCAATGCCGCAGCAGCCAGTGGCAGCTGCAAGTGCCTGCCTCTATTTTCGGGTTCCACCATGGCATCGGGTTGCATGCCCCACAGAGTTGCACAAGTTAGCTATTTTAGCTTGAACTATGAAGGGGTTTTTTGGGGGTCAAAAGGATAGAAGGGGAGCTTGCTTCGAATTCTAATGGTTAACAAGACCTGTTCCCCTATAATCCTTGATATTTTAAATATATTTTAATGCCTCAATTTAATTTAATATTATTTTAAATGTTTTTTACAGCATTTTTATATCTCTTTTTAATTTTTGAGCTTATATATTACTTAATTTTATATTTCTAAAAGTCTCCCTGCTTTATTTTGACCCTCCCTTGATAGTTTTTGGCTCAGCACTGATGTTTGTTGCATGCCACATGGCTGCTGCTGGTGGCTGCTGCTGGCTAGGTGGTTGTGGCACGGCCTTCCTTGGCCAGAAGAGAGTAACTCGTGCTGCACGTCGTCGTCGCTGGTCCGTTGGTCGTTGGTCATGTCGTGTCGCTCTTTCGGAGGCTGCGGCACAAATTTATATATATACATACATATAGCAGCTTGCCGCTTCTCCTGCCACGCCCCCTTGCTAGACTACCGCCCCGCCGTCCCACTCAGTGTGTTCCTGTTGTTGTTGTTGTTGTTATTGCCATTGATTTATCGTGATCTGTTGGTTGTCGATTTTTTTATTTTCGGTCGCTGTTCCCCGTTCGTTGCTTACAACTTTGTTTTTCTTATTTCTAGCTCCTTTTTTGCTGTATCTTTTTTAGTAATTTTTTTCTTGTTGTTCTTTTTTTTTGGGTTTTGTTAAAAATGTTGATTATTGCAAATTGCTTTGGCGATTGGTAGCAGCTACTTAGTTGTGTTTTGTTGCTTGTTCTTGGCAATTGTTTGAACAGCAACCAGATCAACCAAACACGAACAAAAAAAAAAAATGGTTGGGTAAAAAATGGTTTATGGTGGCGATTATGTTGGCTCCTGCTACCGATTGAGCCCCCCGCCCCATCCCATCCACCTAATCTCGATTGGTGTGTCTAACGGTTCTGCAGCGAGATCTTGGTCGATCGGTGGCATGCCTAATTGGTTTTTATTATACAACCAACAACCGATCCAAATACCGGCAACATGTGCCCGCCTTGGTATGCAAATGGTGTCTATTGTTACGCCTACACAAGACCTGATAGATCCCTTATAACAAAACAAGTGTGTGTGCGTGTACAGTGCGGTTCGAAAATGATGTGATTTTTAATGTCAAAAGGTAAGTGCTTAAAATGAGAAAAACTGTTTGATTACAAGGGTAACATTGCCTTGGTAAGTTGTTCTAATATTATGAGGTTAGAAAATATGTCCTAAAATCTAGGAACTAATTAAAAATGTAATAGTATTTAATTCTCATATTTTTAAATAAATAATATAGTTCGAAGACAACATAAGGCCTTTAAATATACCTACATATGTATTGTTTTAATTCCCATCCAAGAACCCTAAATAAATAGCCTTATAACTAACCTAAACATGTTGAGCTTCTTGCTGAAGACGTACTTGGGAATTTTAGCGTTTTATCATTCGAGAGATAACCTCAAATCAAAAAAAAAAGAAGAAGAAATTTGTAGTAAATGTTGGAAAATTTAGTCAAACAATAAATATAAATAATAATAAGTTAAGTCACGTCAAAGTCCTTTCTATTAACCGAGAATTAAACGTTTAATACCTCTTTAAAAAAATTAATAAAATAAACATAAATATTACAGAAAATACCCTATCAAATTCAACTAATTTTCTGAAACGCACTGTCCGCATCGATCTAGATTTGTATAATCTAATGTGACCAAAGAAGAATGTCTGTCAATGAATGTGGTGACGAAAAGTTCCTCAAAACAAAAATCCAAGAGACAATAGGCAAACCAGAAATTAGTTTATTTTTTCTTCCCAATGTCGCTGTGTGATATATGATATAATACCTGCACCCATTTGGTTAAATTTCAACTTTGTTTTTTCTCTAACAAAAGCCTTTTAAATAGCAGGGAAATTTGCCCTTAATGCTTTTACAACCGTGCAGTAAATATGCAAACTACTCTAAAAACAAAATACAAAAAATAAACATAATCGAAAGGTCAAAATATAAACTGAATGAATATATCGGAGTGATCGAGTTTTTGTGAATGGGGATCACTCTGTGGCCAAGATCAAGTTATGTTAAGAACTATAATTTCCAGACACATTTAGACAGATAAATATTTTTGCTTGATGTAAGAATTTGCATTAAATTTGCATGAATTTCTCGATAGATAGCCCTAAAAATTTATTTATGATATAAACAGAGTCTAGATTTTCGGCTGGAATCAAGAAGATGAGATCTTCGCCTCGCCCTCGGAGAGCGACATCCATTTGTCATATCGTATTAAGGCATCTCCGAGTGGCTGCTGCCTTAATAAGCACTCCTAATTTGTGACCAAACAATTATAAATTATGAAAATGAAGCGGCTAATCCAATATCTGCTGACGACCACCCCGGGCGAAATCTGGGAACACAGCACAAGCTGCCACCAGGTGCGGATCAAGTCCAAGTCCGAGTCGGAATCTATCGTGAGCGAGAGCCCCACTCAACGTCCACACCTCAGGTGGCGATAGACTAGCGTTAGCATGTCTCATTAATATTAATATGGCCAAAACGTATCTCCGAACTTGTATCTTTTTTCTCTCTGTTTTTTCTTCTGTATCTTTTCAAGCCATCTGTGCTTGAGGCCTAAGGCTTGTTTGGGATTTTTGGTTTGGGTTGGCGAGATAAATTGCCTTTATTTATATTAGTTAATGTTTAATCTTTAACACCATTAATTTAGTTGCGCGTATTAATTGCTGTTGATCTGGCTTGTCAAATCATTTTTTATTTTGTTTCTTGATCTCCGTCGTGGTCTCTGCTGAGCCTTGTTAATTTTTTGTCTTATTCGTATTTACATTTCAAGTTTTTCAGCTTGTTTTTCTTTTCCTTTTCTTGGCTGGCTGGCTGGCTGGCTGGCTGGCGGGTTCTTTGTTATTGCCTTCTTTTTGACAGCAGAAGCGTGCTCTTGTGTGTGGCGGCTATATCTATATATACACATATTCGTGTTGGCTTGGCTTTTTGTTTTGTTTGGTTTTTGATTAATTTGCTGCTGGCCGCGAACAGAAGCCGCATCGATTTGGTTTCTTTTCGAGGTATTAATTTATTAAAATGTTAATTAATTTGTCAGGCGCTGACAGCCATCGAAATCGCTTGATAAATTGTCCCAAAACGGGTTGGGTTCCTAAAGGGAATGCTATCTATCCACCCAGGCTGTGGAAATAATGTAAAGTGGTTACAAATCAATTGTATTAACTGCCTCGCTGAAATTCTGTATCATGTCGGATCCACCAAAGCAGCAGCAGCAGCAGCCGGACAACGATGATCCCGAGGTCAGGGAGTCTGACGAGAGGAGAGTAGTCAGCCAGTCACCTTCCATACTGCGGCAAGCCAACCCTTCGAGACAACTACTCTCGGAGGCTCCCTCCGTGGTCATCTCCATGCCGGATGATTACAACGAATATCTGGTGGAGGAAACACCGGAGCAGCGGCACCGGCGAAGGATCAGATTCCTGGAGATGCGGCGGGAGCACTATAGTCAAATGCATCAAAACACCGAGCAGTGTACCATGTCTGAAGACCAGGAGCAGGAGCAGGAGTTATCCGACACAAGTCCGCCGGATGAGGAGGAGGAGGATAAGAGAAAGTCTGTATAGCGACGGATCAGATTTGTTACCAGGAATCAAAATGTAATCCACAAAAAAGCCCTAAACCCAAATACACGGATTAAATAATAAGTTCTGCAAGTGATTTCTAGAGCAGGACTGCTCTCACAGTGCACCCGAGGGCTCCTAGCCTCTCGGCTAACCCACGAAGACTGCCCAAGCTATATTTCTTATATCAGATACTTATTTCCTTGATAAGATAGAACTTCACTCACCTGGCAAATGAGCTGACGGTAAGTTCGCCGTTGTGGCTGCTGCTGTTGCTCCCGGGACTGAGGCGCTCCCTCTTCACGCTGAGTCCCAGATGCGATTGTTGCTGCTGCTGACTCGATTGCTGGTGATTGTTGCCACTGCCACTGCTGCCACTGTTACTGCTGTTGTTATTATTGATGGTGTTATTGTTGTTGTTATTGTGAATGGTAACCATGGGCTTGGCCTCCATCAGCGCATCCTTGTGGTTATCCATCTGCTGCAGCTGCGGCGACAACTTCTCGTGCTTGACCTTCTCCAAATACAACGCAGCATAGGCAGCAGCCACCGAAGCGGTATTGGCATTGGAGGAGGCATTCGAAGAGGACGCAGACGAGGAGGCCGAAGAGGTGGATGTACCCAGGTGGGTAGTGGTGGGCGTGGCAGCCTGCTGACTGACCGCTCCGCCCGCCCCACCAGTGGCCGCCTCGCTCAGCTTCTTGGCACTGCTCTCGATGGCCCCATAACCGCTGAGCAGCAGCGATCGCTCGCTGAGCATCTTAGCTTGAAGTTCCTGGTGATGATGATGATGTTGATGGCTCCTGGCCTGACCCTGTCCCAGCTGCCGGAGATCGCTGGCGAGCCGTTCGAGGTGCTTCCGCTTGGTGGCACTGCTGGCCGTGGCCGCCGTGACGGTGGTGACAATGGCCGCTGCTTGCTGGTGCTGGTCCTCGTGGGTCGCCGTGGGTTGGGCTGCGCTGCGACCGCCCACAATGGCGGTGGTGGCCTTGGCGGGCTTCTGCTGCAGAATGTCAGTGGGTGCGTTACCTAAAGTAAATCAGAGAAGAGGGTTCGAGTCAGTCAGGGAAGGTCTAAGGTGAAAAAAGTGTGTTTTTTGAGGGAAAAAAAGGGAAAACTTCACGATTTGAACTTTATAAGGGTAAAAAACACATCTAATTTAATAATTTTCTATATCGAAACTATTTTATGTATATTTTCAAGTTAACTCATATAAGACACCATTGAAATACAACAAAACCAGAAGCGCACACCAGAATACACTCAGAATGACACGCACCCATCGACTGAGACTCATACTTTGTGGTGTAAAAAGCTCGAGGCTCGCTTCGTCGCATGCAAATCGGCCAAAGGTTAAAATAACTTATAATATGTTAACAAAACCATTGACCTGCAGCGTTGAACCCTTAAGCTAATTATCGGGGTGAGCCCGGGGGCGCCAAGTGCACATCACACTACGTACGGCAAGGCAGAGTGCGATTCGTATGGTTAGAGAGTCCGGAAAAGCGGACGAAACAGCTGAGGAAATTAAAATCTAAGGAAGAGTTTTCGCATTTTTTTTGACAGCCTAAGAAAACTCCATATTTCTCTTTTATCTTTAAATTGTGTACTTAAATAGTCGGTAAGAATTGTAAAAGGTATAAACCACATAAAAGAAGAACTGAGAATAACGCAGTAATTTTAGATAATAAAATATTCAAAATAGGAATTTAGAAAAATACCTAAGAAATATTAATATAATAATAGCAGCTCCTGCGCAATTATTTCCTTGTTCCAGATAACTTTAATGCTCCAAAATATTATATAAGGAAGTCCCCATAGCTTAATATAAGTTCAGCAATATTTAACCCCTCTAAATCTTTTTGTAAATACAAAATAAAGTAAAAGAACCCCAACAAAAAAAAGAAACCTAAAGATAAACAAAGACAAAACCCCAATATCGCATATAATAAACTTTTATGGTGCGGTTTAAGCTACTCCTCTCTCGCACAAATTGTTTACAAATACTATTTTTATTTACCTAGATATTTATTTCGAATTTGGTTCGGCCACAGTCGTTGCCCGGCATATAAATAATTTAATTGTAATTTAAATGGCAAAAATTAAAAAGCAAATACGTGTATCGGTGCGTGCACAAGCATTGACCTTTACCTGTCCGAGACGAGGGGTATTATAGCCGAATCGAAACCAGTGGACGGCGGTAGGTGTAAATTGATGGAAGCCAGACCGAGTCGGGGACCGAGTAGTCCCAAACCCAGACTGTATTCCAGAGCCAAACTCTAGACCAGACCTGGTGCCCGGCGACTCTCGCATGTTTAGCAGTTAAAGCACACAGCATAAATAATTAAATGAAATATTTACAAGCGAAATTAACAACAATTTGTAGTTTTAAGCTCGTTACGATGATCCCCACAATCGGAGCCCGAATCGAAACAGAACCAGAAACGTAGTTTGGAATTGCATTGAAAGGTCTCGAAGTCGAGAGCTCGCGCTCCCCCCTGCCGAGTTGTTTCATATCAAATTTCACCCTTCTGGATTCTCGGATACGATTGGACGAACTCGAAATATACCTACATATATACATATATATGTGGCTATTTAATAAGTTGGCCGTGCGTTATCATAAAATTAAGTTTATCATTGGTTAGCATAGAAATTAAGTTGTGGCTGAAGAGAAGAGAAAACCGAAATCAACCGCCCTAAAGTGGTTGGAACAGTGTGGAAGGCACTTGCTTCCTCAGGCTAAAGATAGACCAAAGTTCTCTGGAACTTACAGTATTTACAAAGGCTTTTAAGCCATAAATTAACAATATTATTTTAATTTGATATACACGTTTTTTTATAATGGAAGATTTCCTTGATTTCTTTTCACAAATTAGAAAGAAGTTTGGAAATATTTGTAAGTAAAATAAGAACTAGCTTAGGTGACCCTTGACTGGACTTGGTAAATTAGCTTATTAAATATAGTTTTAATTAATTAATTTTAAAATGTTTTCTGGTGAATGTTGAGGACGATCGATAGTAGGATTAAGTACTGATGAAGCTCCTTAGCTGGAGTGGAAACAATTGTCCTTCTCACCATGATTTATCTGTGTTTTTGGTACAATAATCCCATATCGATGGTTTAAATCAGCCGAATTCTGTGTATTAAAGCAGCCGATTTCTGTGGTTTAAATTAGAAGATTAATGTACTTTAAATCAATAGATTTATATGGTTTAAATCAGTAGATAGATGTGACTTTAAACAGCAAAGAAGCTCCTATATTTATTCGACCTAATTCTTGGATATTTTCGTACCACTGTGCTTGGTGCTGCTTATATTTTTTTTTCGTAGCCCGATCGTTTGGACGCTTTGCGCGGTCAGCTCGCTCGCTCCCCATAGAGACCCCTGATTGGCATCGCTTGGTGGTGCCAATGGTGCTAAGTGCCGAATGCCGAATGTCGAAAGCCGATGGCGATGATGATGATGACGATGAATGACGATGATAATGACGCTGAAAGTCGCTGCCGATAGGGCAGAGCAAGCGAGACGGAATGATGGAGCAAGAGAGACCTCGACCCAACATGTGCCATGCGCGACACTGTTGACTTTTTCCAGTTGGTCGTTATATGTATGTTTCTCCCCACCAAGCAGCACCCCGTCCGAGTCCAAGTCCGCGTCCCATATATACCTGAGCGTGAGATTGGGTATCGGTATCTGTGAGTGATCCGCACAGTGACAGGCCGCATTTCGGTCGCTGGTCGCTGGTCGCCTTCGCCGGGTCGACAAGTGTCAATAGTACTAATAGACGACGCCGCCGCTGCCGCCATTGAGAGTCTTGGGACCGAACCCGAAGCACGTCCATGCCATAGAAATAGGGGGAGGGCTAGCGCGGACAGAGTTGGAGGTGATTCTGAAGGCGGTAAAGTTCATTGCCATGCGACAAGCGATACGTATACGTACGACGACGACGACGACGCAGTGGCAAACACAGCTGCCGCCGTCGTCGACCTGTCATGTGACCATTTTTCATAGACTAGAAATATGCCATGCAATAATTACAATTGCGACAAATTGCGATTGGAAACTGCGACGACCCACACAGCTGCCACTGAAGGGTCACACACTCTCTGTCGACCGTCTAGACCTTGGGAAAAATCCAAAAAAAAAAAAAAGCATATATATATATGTATATATATTATATAGAGAGGGCTTAACCCCTGACGCAAGCAATCATCGATAGTTGATGTCGGCGGCCCCCACATTTGACTTGCATGAATGGCTGCGGGGTTGAAGCGTATGTAGTACTCCTCCTCGTATGGGGAGTTGGGCTTATCAGCTGTATTTTATTATTTCTTTTGACCTCATTTGAAAACCAAATAAGCGCCGGGCAGCCCTCTCTCTCTCTCTTGCCCTTTATGCAAACCCTGTGCTTTGTTGTTATCGCTGGTCCCCTGCCCCCAAAAGAACGACACACAGGGTTCAACCTTTGTTCCCCGACGACGACTTGTTCCGTAAGAGGAGTAAGTAAACAGAAAAAAATAATATGTGTGCGAGTATCAGTAAGTCAAGAAGGTAATACCGAGACACGAAGCTGATAAATAGGGTCCCTCCTCGTTCCCGTTCCCGTATCAGGGCAGCGATTTGGCCTATCTGTGGGGACAGAGCCCTGAACCGAACTGAACTGCTGAAGCGATTTCGTGAATCGATTTGGATCTTGGCCTCTTCAATGGCTAGCTATTTTAGTTACCCCATTATTGACTCTACGCTTATTTCTATTTTATTCTTTGGAGCTCTGGTAATTGTGGGTTGCTAGGGTACTTTGAACTAGAGAGAGGGGAAGTTTTAGTAAGCTCAGACTATTTCATCACATGAATGGACCTTCAGTAATATAGTTTATAAGCAGGCAAAGGAAAGAAAAGATATATCTATTGGTAGGTCAATCTCTAGAAAGATAGTAACATTGATCTTAGCTCGATCTTTCTTGGTTTAAGAGTTTAACTGCATTTGGAATGGATTCACTACATTCCTTGGTATCACACATTCCAAGTACCTATTATAGATACACCTTGAAAACTTAACCTTAGCTTGACCGCTTCTTCTTTTTATTCGCTCTTTTTTCGTCACATTTTCTTTATAGATAAACATTTACGGTTGCCTATCAGTAGTATCTGTATCTGCATCGCTCTGCTCTGGTTCAGTTTCAGTTCGAGTTCAGACAGTTTCAGTTTCCTTTTTTTTACGTGATTTCTTGTATCTCAAGTGTTGTGCTCTCTGGTCGCGGGGTCTTATCGCCTTGTTTGTCCAAGTGCCAGTTGAACTATATATGTATGTTTCTGTTTCTGATGATGATGATGATGATGTGGCGATGATGATGATGTATGTGTATTCCTATATAGGGGGCTTAGTACTCGTCGTATATGGCCTTCTCATGGTTCACGATGTTTTCGTCAGCGTGTGTTTTCCCTCCCTCCCATGCTCATGCTCTCCTCTTTGGTTGTTCTCAATTCCTTGGGACGTTTTGTGGTTTTTGAAAATCATGTCGCATTTATTAGATCATCAAAAGGTGTTAAAGATTGTGGGGCGCGTTTCACTGATAATATTTGGCCTGGCCTTTTGTGTTTGTTGGCTTTCTGGAGCACCAGTTCAATTGTTGTTCTTCCTCTCCTTCCCCCATCTGGGTGAAAGTAATTCAGAGTTCATTAGAGATCTCTCATCTAACTGTTGATTTTTCATTTACTGCTCTGGGCTTGTATGTATATTCATATATATTATTTTTTTGATTTGTCATATCTACTGGACAAATGTCTTATCTTTATAGGGATAGCAATCTCGGCAGAGGCTTGCAATTTGCCTTAACAAAAGCGTGTGGAAATTAACCGAAATACTAATGAAAACAAAATGCTAAAATATGTGGGAGATTGGGGTTCAGTGGCATTTCCTAAAAGGGTTCATGAACTGTGAAAGCTGGAAGTAGAAGCCTTCTCTAGGGATCTCCTCTACTAAATATATTTATTAATCAAGGGAAATCCCCTCTTATCACATACTTCTAATAATTTCTTTCCAACTTGCCACATTTTACTGATCAAGCAGGAGAAGAAATGGCCTTAGGAAAATCAAATAATAAAGTACTAAGACACTGGAGATAGCAAACTCTGTGGAACTGGAACGGACGCCAACATAAAGCCATTGGACAACCGCAAAAGAGCAAAGCGATCTAACGGTTCACGTCACTGCTCCCCACAGGTCCACGGCAAATTGAAATATCAAATCAAATCAGAGCAGAGCCAGACGGAAATGGCAAATGATTTTCTTCTTTTTTTCCAACATTCTGCTGCAAACCCCATAACGGGCAGCCGAAGGAAAAATTTCATAAATTATTAACACCTCTGCCATTTGAACTGGACAAACTGGTACCCGAGTCGATTCTATGGGTATGGGTGTGTGTGTGTGTGTGCGCGTCGCGCCTCTCTTTGCGCTTCTCATTGAGCTTAGCTAGCTGGTGCCTTGGGCCATGTCTTCGGTCTGCATAATTGCTTTAATGGAATTTGATTTTAGCCAACCTCTCAACACGCTCGGCTAGAGACACAAGTGTCAGAAGAACTAGGCGGCCAGAACGGAAGGCTTAGGAGGCTCAAAGGAGTACATAAATCCGTGACTCACGATCCATTTAACCATATAAGGAAAGGCAATCATAGAGAAATTTGCTCAAATACTAATATCCTTAGAGACTGAACGTGGTTATAAATCTGATGCCATATAAGTATTGCTTTTAATTGAGGATCATAATGTATTTTTTTGCGATATTAATTCCTCAGATACCAAGAGTTTCTTGGTAAATGATGAAGATGGGAAAATCCATGGAGTCTTAATGTTTAATATGATTTTTAACTCTTTATATAGATACCTAAAAAGAGTTTTAAGTTTTAATTAATTATTTAAAATCCATTCGTGTCACGGTTGCATCGCTAGACCCCACCTTGTCGTTTTTTGGTCCATTGCAGATGATGTACAACCACTATTAGCATTAAAGTTTATTATCGACAACGACGCTGGTTCTGAATTCCTGTAAAACAGGTGCACTGCAACAGCAGCAGCACACTCAGACACACACACACACACACACACACACTCGGTTGCACAGTGAGGCCATCATCAGAAGAGGCCTTTCAACTTTTAGCTAGGAGATTTCTCCACCTCTGTACCAAGACACACCACACCACACAGCACACACCACCATCCGATCCAATCCGATTCGATTCCAACCCATTCCCGCAGTGCCGTCCACTCGGTTGCATGCCAGACCAGACCAGGCCAGGCCAGGCCAGGCAGGCAGGCGGCGCAGAGCAGTGCATTTGGCCGCTAAAAGCGCCTTATTTGGTTAAATTGGTGCAGATTGCTGGCAGGCCAGCTCTAAATAATAATTAGCACAGGTTTTTTCGCTATCTCACTTCTGCCTCTTCTTGTTCGCCTCGCCTTGCTGCGCTTTTGGTTTTAGTTTTGGTTTTGGTTTTGGTTTCGGCTTTGGTCATTCACCAGGCGGCGCGCGCACACCGCAAACCGACAAAAACTGAGAGGAGAGCAAAAAAAAAAACTAAAACAAAAAAAAAACATCTTGTTGCATGCCACATACGGGGTGAAATTTCCTTAGAAATTTCGTGCTTGCCTGCTCTGGTTTTAATTTGATTTTTACTTGATTTCCCCGCCCCGACACTCTCCACCATCGCTAGCCAGCCAGCAGCCAGCAGCCGCAACCTTCTCCAGCGCCTGCCTGCCTGCCTGCCTCCGTCTGCATCTGGTGGCCCAGGTTCAGGTTCATAAATTTACTAGATGCTCGCCCCGATTTCTTGGCTCTGCGTTGCATGTTTAATGTTGCTGCTCCGTTGCATATTCGCGTGTGCGCCATGCCTCTGTGGGTTGCACTCGCAGCCCCAAAAAACCAAACGCCGAGAGCCAGTGGTGCCACCCTACTGAACCCATTGCTGCCTCCCTTTTTTCTTTTTTCTTTTGCCTTCCTGGATAGCGCGATTTATGGCGGCTCAGGATCGCCAGTTATTTCTTCTTTGCTCTGGCAACTCTACTAATTAGTGCGGGTTATGACACAAAAATGTTAGGAACTCAAAGGGGAAGGGAGCTGAAATCTGCAGAAGATCATGGTTAAAGGGATGTCCAAGCAGGACTTGTTATCCTTTAAACTCAGGAATATTTTTTAGATTTTTTAGGGCTTCAACGGGATTTAATTACAAAATATAACTACTTTTCACCTCTCAACTTCTTAACTTGTGTAAAACAATCAGAACTTTATTATTTAAGCTTATAAAATAAACAAATTAACTCACAAATAAAACCCTTAGCCTAGTGAAAAACTGAAGTATTTTATTTCCTCTTATCCAAGACTTTAACAAATAAAATTCAAGAAACGTTTGGCAAATGATTTTGACTCTTAAGTAATTAAATAAGACCCAACAAATGGGTAGAAAAATAAAAAGGAAAAAAAAACCTATAAAACAATTTGCCAATTGATGCCGATATGATAGTTAGACCGAGACCCAGCCAGGGGGGGAGAAAGGGAGACTAAAACCAGATGTGCTGCGCATGCCTCAAAGGCACCTGCCGAGTCAGGGGCAGAGAGAGAGAGAGGGAGAGGGAGAACGGGGGCTTTGCCGGCTTGAATACCCCCTTCTGTCTCTGTCTGGGGCTAAGGCGAGGAAATCAAGTGCAGATTAATTAAATTCGATAATTAAATGAACGGGCCTCTGCGCGGCTAGCAGATCGTGTCTGCCGGCAGCATCGAATCGGAGCCGCTGTTGGTTTTAGATGAAAGCAGCAGCAGCAACAGCAGCCGCAGCCACCGCAGTAAAATAATAAAAAAAAGAAAAAAACTAAAGAAAATAAACGAAAAGAAACATTTGCACATTGGCTGCACATTTGGGATTGAGGTTGAGTCCCGCGCGACGGGTGATGACTACGACTACGACGACCAGACCAGAGCAAACCGGAGGAGCAACCGCGACCAGCAGCGACTTCTTGGCTCGCCTCCCCGGCTAATGCATTTCTGTGATTTTAGGCGCAGCGAATTAATGTGCAGCGCTCTATAAATTTGTCAGCAATTAAACGAGCCAGTCGCCCGTCTAAGCCACTAAAACTCTATGCCCAACTTTGGCCAATATATCAGGTGAAAAGTTTTGGGTAAAGAGCGAAGCTTTCATATACTAACTCCTAACTCCTAACTCTAGCACAGATATTCAGCTCTTAATATATATAATAACTACCTTTTCAGTGCCATCTATATACCCCCTTCAAAGGGTATTCAAGCTGCCGTATTAAATACCTCTGTTGACTTCCGTCAGATGGACAGTGTCCATTTCTCTGCACTCTTTTATGGATTTTGTGTCGATAAAAGCCACAAACTCTTGAACTTTATATAGTAGACGGCCGCTTCGGAGAGGTCTCAAATGTGCAACGAATTTCAACGGTCTTGATTGATATTCGGCGATAAAGAAAACCGCTAAGAGAACTCTCCGTCTCAGTCTCTGTCTCAGTATCCGTCCATATGTTCCACTATCTCCATATAACATGTGTAGCAGTTGTAATGTATAGCTGGCAAAATCGGTGCATGTTGCACATAAATTTCATACGAGTTCAAGCTCAGTTCGCCCCAAAATTTATGGCCAAAGCGAGTGAGGAGACGTCTTGGACTTGCGACTTGGACTTGGTCTTGGTCTTGGTCTTGGACTTGATCATGGTCCGAAGCTGTGGCAATTTCGGGCTGTGGGGTGCCTTTTGGGGCGTGTTTTCATGTGCTCTGTCCTGTTAACAAGTTGTGGTGTTGCAGCCGCAGCCGCATCTTGTTTAATGCATTTTTTTGGTGGCCAAACGTAAGGCCATTGAGAGCCAGTTAAGGCCGCAGATTGATGGCGCAAGGTTGGAGCCGCCCATAAAAATGCGATTCAATTGAAGACTTTCAACTTCCAAATAATTGCATTGGTTATAATTTTGTTCGATCTTTAAACTTGACACTAATAGGGTTCTATTCCGTGGAATATCAATATTTCATATCAAGTTTATTTCAATAGGTCTTTCTTGAGTGCCGCATTGATAACGTTGCGTATACGTATTGTCACTTATTAAGGTCTCTGTGGAGTGCTTTGTCTCATTTTACAAGGATTTGGGATTTATAATTAATATATATATAACGAACTCTAAATATTTGAGTTTGAAATAGTTCCTGAGGCACACCCGGCGTATACTTAATATGTGCTTTTTATTTTCGTAATTATCCTGTTTATAGGAAACCTTTTTATCCTCATCAAAAATATTTAATATTTAAGTATTCTCAATAGTTTTTTTTCAACTATATCGCATCGTTTCAATGTCTCAACCATTCATTATATCAATCCACACCCGCATCGGCTGACATGGCGTATGCTTAATGGGTAATTATAAATCTTAAACACGATCGCCCAGAAGGCATTAAATAGTATAATTTCCTGCTTACCAAGTACACATGTAGTATATATGGGTTATTCTGCCCATATATGTATGTGATTGCATATATATAGGGAAACAGACACATTTGCCGCCGTTTTGCCAAGCAACTGGTGTGTGTACCAACAAGTTCAAGCGGTTCAAAACCTTTGCACGCGAACTTATCGCACAAGGCGACTCCGTCTGGTTAGAGTGGAATAAAAAACCGAAGCGAAACAATGCGGTTCACCTAAATAGGTTTGTGGATGGGGACAATTAATGGAATTTAATATTTTTTTCGAATGCCTCTACCCACAGGTCAGTTATTGTAAAAAATGTGGATATTTTATAGCTTCAAAACATAATTTTCTAAATAAATTTGAAAGAGTTCCCAGAGCTTGGAACTAAGAATCTGTCCTAACTAAAAAAATGATCTAATCCTTAAGGAGTTTGAAGGTTAAAATCTTAACTATAGTGTTTTTAACACAAAATTTGTATCCTAAATATGTAAGTATATCTAATATCTCGAAAATCAAGTATTATATTAATTTTCATTCCTCCTAATATACAATTTTTGAATCTTTTTCAATTATAAATGTTAACATTTCGTCAAAACCTAAATAATACTTAAAAATTTGTTATCCTAATAATATAAAAATATCTCAAATTTCAAAAACCAAGTAGTACCTAAATTTAAGTTCTTGCAAATCTAGAACTTCCTAATTTATTTTTCAATTTTGAAACCTAACACATTTTTTAAATATTTCAAACTCTTACTTTGTATCCACAAAACAGGAAACAAATTTCGAAAACTCCATTAGATTCCAAATTTAAATTCTTTCAAATCCTATGGAACTTTCTTTATCTTCTCCTTTGACTTGTGTGTATGTAAAATACCCTGTGCTCTTTCGTATCGTGTTGACTGTTCTCGTTTTTGCCCCCGAGTGGTTGCTGTTGTTGTTATTTCCTCGTACTGTATATATTTAAAATAAAATACAACAAGAACAACACAAAATAGCGACAACGCCAGAGCAAAAAGTCAAAGCGGCAAAGCAGCAGCGGTCGACGCGTACAAAATTCAACAGCAGCAAGAGCAACAACAACATATAGTACATATAGTACACAGATCAGCCAGGCAGCAACCGCAACAACAAAAACAACTTGGGGTGGAGAGGCGCACCACACCACACACAAACGTCAAGTCAAAAAAGTCAACTGCGCCGCTGCCATTTGATAAGAGGCCACAAGTGTAAATATAGACGACGACGATGTCCACGACCGCTGACTCTCTCGCTGGCTCTCGCTGGCTCTCCTCTCTCTTTTTTCTCCTCTTTCTCTCGCTTGTTGTTGGGGGGGGGGGAGGAGGAGGAGGAGTAGAGTGGGTAGCACTCACACACTCTTTTTTAGATTTCTTGCACTTCTCTCCCTCACGCTCCTCGAATTGATTGATATTGCCATTTCGCCTTTGTCGCCATTTCATTTTTGCTTTCAGCGGTTCACCAGAGTTCATATATATACAAAATATATACATATGTATGTAGGTATGTGTGTATATATTCATTGTGTGTAGGTGGCGAAAGAGAGAGGCATTCACAGCTACGTGCTGCAATGCGGCATTACTTGGTCAAGGAGGGGGTACTGCAGGGAGTACAGGAATCGTTTGCATTTAGGGTTAACCACAAAATAGGTCAACACACTTGTCGCGAGAGGTGGCAGCGAAAAACCCTGGCCTGACTCAGATAAGAATTTATAGGACGGATCGAGTCAGATCCACATGAGTCAGGTAAATGTATAAAAACAAATAAATTCAAATATAATAAAATAATTTGTCAGAATTATTAATCTAAGATACATTTCCAAATGTTTTTGTAGATTCTTCGTATTCTTTTCATTTTCTTTTTCATTTTTCTCAATTTGTATTTGCTTTTTATATCATTATAAATATGTTTAAAATTAGGTTTTTTTTAAAATTAAGAAAAATATAAACTGTATAACTCTTTAGTAAACATTTTCAGGGGATGAAGAGTTTAAATTAATATAGAATAAATATGAAACCCTTAAATAACAATGAATTTTGTCATTAACTTAACTTAATTAATTAATTTTCTTATATTCTGGGAGTCTCAAGTGAGTGGTACTTTAATTCTTTAGAAATTATACAACATTAATCATATGAATCCTTGAATTATTTAACATATTGATGATAAAATAGTTCACGAATAAGTAACATTTACAATATTTTATTACATATTAATGCCTGTTCCCAATAACAAAACAAAACGTATTAATAGCTCTGTAAATATTAAAAAATAACTAAGAATTCCTCACAAATATCTATCTATCTTTATGATTCATTTGTCTTTAAATGATCACAATAACACTTTTAATACTTTTAATAATTACAGCATTATCACTCCGTTTCCTATGACGACTTCCTCTATGCCCCTAAATGGCCGCCCATATCAGCGATCAATTGATTTGCAATTTTCGCAAATGACAAAGAAGCGAAGCGCCGTAATTTATGCAACATAAATGGCATATAATGATACACCCGAAGAACATAAACAATCGACAAGCTTTATTATGGTTGACTTTAATTTTCGTCGATTTATTTTGTCGTTTTTCCTTTCCACGCCGCTTCGAGAATAAAGACCCAAAAGAATAAATAACGCGTGCACCATACAATTTAACAACTCAATATTTGCATAATAGCAGCGCGTGACAACAACAACGTTGGGGCATAAAGACAGTGGGTGAATAAGAGAATAAAAGAAATAAATACAATACAGATCGAGCATTATGGCGGGGGACGGGAAATCCAGCGAAAAACAGAAATAAACCCCACAAATTATACACCATAATGATCGAAAAGGTGAAGAAAATTATCCACAGAAAGGAATATTTATTGCAAAGGGTGTTTAAATATCAAATTTGTTATTAGACTAGACGTTAATAATAGTAATAACTTAAATAATTCCCATTATGTTCCAGAATTTCCACCTCGATAACCGTATGTTCAAAAATTCCAACCACTAATCCTAGGGATTGCATTGAGGAAGCGCTGTAAAGAGAGCGACTCCCCCATTAATCTCCCGACTAAACAACGGCGCTTCAATGACGGATTGACAAATCACACACACAAGACCCAGGCAGCCAGCACACACACACACCCAGAGAGAGTGAGGCAGGAGGAACCCAAAAGACTGGGCAGACTTTATGTAAGTATATATATTTTTGTGACAAATTTATGACTGACTTTGGGTGCCCCTACGCCAGTTCCCTCTATACTCTATACTCTCTGCCCGATCAACGATGATGATGATGATGATGATGATCGTGGCACGTGAAGACATGCCAAAATGTTTATGACTTTGGCCAAGGTAATAATTTGCCAACAACAATTTCGCACACACTGGCAGAGGCAGAGGCAACGACTGAGGCAGAATGGCAGGAGGAGGCTGTCCGCCAATGATCATAACGATGATGATGATGGGGTTGATGATGGGCCATCATAATGATGATAATTTGCATTTTAAATGCGCGACAAACTGCCGCAGAGAGTCCCCCGTGAACCACCAATCTCCCGCCGTCCGTGAGTCGAGTCGCCCATTTGAATACCCGCGCAGTCAACTCACATATCTAGGCATAAAGTACTCCCATCCCAGCACAGGTCTCTCTCTCCTCTTAGAAGGAGTCCCCATATTTGGCAGCACACACAAAAACGCCAAAGAAGCCACAAAAAAAAAAAAAAAATCGTTTGCCCGAATCGTTCGCCGGCGAGCCATACAAATTTGTCACACGGAATTGGTGTTTGTGACAAATAGAGAAAGGCCGGGGCCGGGAAACAGACGGAGATGAATGCGCTTTTGAGGCGACAAGTGATTGAACTATTATGCTGCAGGCCCAAAAACGCCGTAGAACGGGGGTATAATAAACGTTTTAGCCCCGTCTTGCCTCATATGCATAAATGTACAGTTACACGGGAGAGTTTGCATAATTCTTCCCCCTTCGGGATTTCAAGTAGTATCGGGCCCTGGAATCGGGAATGCAGCTCCACCTCCAAGGAGACTCCTCTCTAGTGACAGCCCAGCGTGTGTGAACTATTAGTGGAAGTCCACAAATGGAGTGACCATGGGGGTTCTTTAAAAGGAAGTTAAGATCTAAGAAATGGGCAAGCCCAAAATGATATAAGGTGGGAACGAAATTAACTTAGATCTAGGTATAGGAATTTCACTATAAAAAGTTTAGAGAATTTTATAGTAACTAAAATAAATGCAAATTTTATTTGTACACATAACCACATAAAGTCCCTGCTAGGGCGCCAAGTGTTAGCTTTTATATAGAGTTTAATTCTGTTCATTGCTAAATATAATTGTGATTTAAATAAAATTACCAATGTTTAGCACAAGTGAAACGCTTTACCAACGCTTTCCAGAAATGTTAACTCCATAATGACCTAAAAAATGCTGGTAATACAAACCATATTTAAGATCATAAGGTCTTTCTCTAATGCTAATTACTCTTATCTAAATTCCAGCTAAATTTATTTATAAGATTCTGATAATAATGGTGCCTTCTAAGAAGAAAGAATTACTACCAAGGATGATTAAGAACTCTGTCACCAAATGAGATCACACAAATGGTCCACATTGTAGATACTTTCCAGCCTACCACAAGACAGATGACCTTTCGCAAAGGTTTTATAAATCTTACATCCGAGCAAACTTTCCATCACACTAAAGTAAACCAAAAACTAAAGGCAAACTTGGCCAACAGACAGAAGATAACGAATCCAAAGATAATTTACAAGCAACCAGATAAGCGAAATGTGAACTTAGGCAGCCGGGCAAAGATCGACAACAAAGATGCATGAGATTCGCCAGATACTAAGCGAGTACGAGTACGAGTATCATTATTATCTCCCAGATAAATCACTATGCTCGCAATATCCGGCTGGACGATAACGATCCCCGTGAAATGGCAAGGTTCCACACTCATACCACCAGCATGCGAGTGGCTTTTAATAGTTTTACCAACTCTCCTTGCCAAGCCACAAAAATCCACAAGAGACCAGCTAATTGAGACATCATCAGCAAATGCAGAAACCCAAGGGGAAAACGAAGAAGCTGCAAGGACTGGGAGGTGGAGGCTAAGTAAACATAAAAATAATACTTCAACCTCATCCAAAGGAGACAGAAGGCAAAAGTGTAAATAGCTCTGGAAAGCGCCAGAGGAAGTCAAAAAGATGTACCTATCACACTGAGAGAAAGCCAAAGTATTACACAAATAAATAGATAGTTTCGTCAGGAACTTAATATGTGCAGTGTAAAGACAATTCTAACAAGACTCTACTTATAGAATCTTTTCAATAGATTCAAGCCAGTCTTTCTCGTTCTATTTTATTTATTTTTAAAATATTTTCTCTTTTCTCTCACTGTAAGTCACGAGAGCATTAAAAATCAACAAGAACGGCAACTATTTAATAGCAATTTTACAGCTTGCCATCTTCTATCCTCGACTAGCCTTACTGCATCCCAACTCCACTCTCTCGGTCCGATGATGGAGATTAGAAGCGAAGCTACGAGTACGAGTGAAGGGACCAAAACCAAAAACGATCGCAGATCTTAAGTCTGTACATTTTTTGTCATTTGCGGTGGCAAATCCTGTCCTGTGACAGGAAACCGTCTTGCCCAGCCGCCGCATTTAACGATGGCACTGCGGCATCTCTGCCCGGTAACTAATTTGGGGTTACAGACGTTGTTTGGGGTCGTAAAAAGAAGTAGTGGGACCGACCGGGTGAAAACTTCATTAGAGGCCACATAAAAACATTCGGGCGGAAGGAAAAAAACAAACCCATGGCAGATAAATAATGTGTCAGAAATTCAATTTGGGTAAAAGATTTTTGGCCAAGCTGACTGCCGGCAACTGACTGACTCTGACTGACTGATTGACAACTCTGACTCCGAGCGTTGACCTCTGCTGGGATGGGGCTCTAAACTGAACCGAGCCAAGCCAAGTCGAGCTGAGCAGTTGGTTCGAGTACGTGATCGCATAATGAATAACTTTCAAATTGAATAATCAAACAGACTCGCACGGACACGGACCCAGAGACCCATCGAGATCTCAAAGCGAGTGCGAGTGTGCGTTAGCGTTTGTGTGATCTGTGATGTGTGTGTGTTTGTTGTGTGTGCTGTGCGTTGGGTGTCATAAAGCCAAGTCGAGGCCAGTGTGTGGAAACATGGCCAAGAGTGTTTGCTTGTCTTGGGGTCACGCGCATCGTGAAGGAGGTAAACAGAACCGAAACAGAACGCACGGCCAAGTCTCGGACAAATGAAATGGAAAAATTCTTAAAAGCCAAGCACTGAGAGCTTTGACAAGATCTTTGGATCAGCGGTTTCACCTGGGTGTTGTGGAGAAATCTTAAAGATAAATAATCAGATGTGACGCATTAGAAGGGGTTTTAACGTTTGGATTTTATTAGATCAGGTTCTTTAATTGTGGATGTTTGAGTTACTTTAATGAAGTTAAGTTTAGGAAATATGTAATTACGCAATTTGATTTATTAATGGCCAAGTTAGGATGTATAAATGGGAATCCCATATATTTTCTCTATTATCATAAATCAAGAATACTTATAGGGTATAGCCCGCACCTGTTACCAACTGTTACCACTTCCCGAACCCTGCCCAGAAGTGGCTGCGTTTTGAGGTCGTTTACGGGTGCCTCACACCCGATCTTCCTCGTTTCACCGTCCCGTAAATTCCCGCTTCCCCTCCGCAACAAATTGCTTAAATATGTTAATAAGCTCAGGCATTTTGGGATACACACACTGCCTGCCGATCCCCGATCCAAGCCGATATACATACTATAATATACTATACTATATGGAGGAGGAGGAGGGTCGTCCCGCGACTGATTGTTCTTTTGTTTTTGCTAACTCATCAATAATTTGCTCACGTTGGGACATTTTGTCAATATCTGCGCCAATGATCGTCGCCGTTTGGTCTGACCTCTCTCTATCTCGCTCCCTCACTGATCCTCTTTCTCACTTGCACTCACTGTACACCCGCTATAAATTCAGGCAGTGCTTCTTCTTCGTGTGAGCAGGGCGCGAGAGTCGTTCAATGATTTTTTAATTGAATTCTAAAAGCGTTGTCAGTCCTTTGTTGTCATTGTTGTAATTTGGGAGCTACGCTTTGGTATCTTTATGTGTGTATAGTGCACGGGGCAAAAAGTGGTAGTAAATGGTAGTAAATTATATATTATATGAGAAGTCTATTAATGGGAAACATAACTTTTACAAATAAAACTGAATCAGAATAGGGATTTGTTAGTTAACATTTTATATAAATTCAAAATAAACATTCCACAGAAGTATTTCCTTAAGCAATCTGTAAACCCCAAATAAATAGTTGGGAATTTTAAGGGCAATGGGTAAAGAGATATTTCTGTGAAGTTAACTCAAAATGATAAGGTAATATCTAAGTCAGAGTAAAATTGCAGTATCAAAACACTTTAAATGCAACAATTTGTGATTATTTTATTTCAAATAAAGCCTAACTTTTATTAAATTAACTTTAATACATAAATGTATCATAATTTTCTTTATCTGTATGACTTTATTGGTTCATGCGAAGAGAGAATCAACCTTGCGGTATGTGAGTTGGTTCGGCATTTTATTAAAAATACAAAAAAAAAAACTTTGAAAACCACTTCAGGCTTGGACTCGCTACTTTTTTAATGGACAAGGCGCAAACTTTGCATGTGTTTTTGTAGTTATTGTTGTTGCTGATTTTATTGAGCAGCATTTGTGAGTTTTTGTTTTTTTTTTGTATATTTTGTTTGTATTGTTTTTAATTTTTTCGCGCGCTCTTGGACTTGACAATTACATGGACTTTTTTTCATGGCATTTCAATGACGTTCGTTAAATTTGTTACAGTCATGGTTAACACAGACACACGGTTACTCACACAGGCACACAGACAAAGCGAGAAAGAGATGGAGGATGAGAGGGTTGGATACACTTGAAATTTATGGGCGCCTAACGTATCTTTTTTTTAACGATTTTTTGTTGGCTTTGTGTTATTCGTATTTCGTTTCGTTTTGTTTTTATTTTTTGCCCATACGGCAGCTCAGTTCAAGTTCAATTGTTAATGTAAAAAGCTGCACACACACACTTAACAACAACAACAGCGAACTTTAAATGCCATTAACTTGTTGGTTTTTTATTTGTTATTATTTAATTATTTGCCATTTTGCTTGACCAGAATGTGTAGGCAGGTATTCCATGATAAATACTACAAAAAACGATACAAAAAAGAAGAAAATACGAAACCACGGCGAAAAGGAAACCCCAAAAGCTGAGAAGACTTTTTTTTTATACACTGAAAGCGCTTAATTAATATCAATTACTATACAATTAGAGATCGCTAAGCTAAGCAGACGGCATAAGAGAAAAGGTCACTGGGAATTAATGAACTTTTGCCTTTTTACCCCACAAGGTGCGGTGGGATCAAGCTTAATCACTCGAGATACGTCTATAAAAATCAACTTTATTTCGAAAAGAGGAAGGGGGATTGAAGGAGAATAACATTGATTGGGCGGAGAACATAATAACCTTTAAAATTTAAGTATTTGTGTACGTTTATTCACAAGCCTTGTATGCGTACATATATTTATATGCCTAAACTATTTGCCTAATCATTCTAGACCTCCCACGCTTATAATATTTACACGACCTAGGCTTTTGTTGAACAAAAAAGATATAATAAGCTTTATTCAGTAATCTATCACATACAAGCTTATATGTAAAAAATAGATAAATTGTTAAATAGAATCAGGGCTTTAGTCTAGATGTGATTTAGACAATTCCATTTCCCCACAGTTTCTTTGTCATTTCAAAAACCTGGGAACAAGACTCCTGGGCAATTGAAAATCTGACCCTAATGAGTAAAGATGTGACTTGTAAAAACTTAGGTGATACATGAAGTTCCATTTCACCTTATAGCGTTCATTCTATAATGCTTGAAGTTTACAACAAAAAAACACAGGTCAAAAACTAAAAGACCTTTTACTCAGTAAAGAATTTCTAGGCAACCTTTAAGTCAAGCTAAAAAGTTATTATCGATGTGGGAGTCGGTGCAAAAGTAGAGATGTGAAAAATAATGTTAAAAGTAGATGAAACCCTCTATATTCTAGTTATTAATACATTAGTAACTATAACTGTACCTATAAAACAATCCTTTGCTTCTTATGATTACCGATAACTAAACTTCGATAAAGATCGAAGTGTCGCATGACTCTGTGTCATCTCTAACTCTCTGCTTGATGAATAACCCTCTCTCTGACTGTGTGCGGGTGTGTCGCCCAAAGCCCCCAAGCCCATTGAACACACTGGGTGACAATACCTGAGCTGTGAGCTCGACTTTGACAGAACTCGACTCCAACTCGACTCGAGTGGCAGCCAATAATCGTACACAAGTGTCGCTGTACCGGTGTGTTGTATGTGTACCTTCGGTCCTTACCTTCGTTGGGTCGCAGTCAGGCGGAATTTTTCCAATATTATTATTTTTTTTTTTTTTTTGTATGTTATTTGCTTTGGGCTGTGACCGCGACGCGTATAATTTACACGTTTTGCTCATTTGCGATTCTAGGCTCGCAAGCTGCGACCGAAACAGAAACAAAACAAATGAATTTAAATCCGCACATATCCAGTACTGAGTACAGGGAAGATGCCTTGTAAAGAAACCTTCTTGAAGAAAGAGATCTGTCATTTTTAGATAACAAAATGTAACTTAAATTGTATCTTAAGTTGAGTTGAAGTAATTAGAACTCTTGAAGTACTAATAATAATAATATTAGCTTAGTTTTATGGTAAAGAAAGAGTATTACCAATTTACTGCTTGGGTCGAGTCGGTTTCACTCTTTTAAACCTTCACTTACAGTGTTTTAGAGCATTTTTGGTTTAAATAAATAATTCAATAAACCACTAACTCTAAGAAAACACAATTTCAAATAAATACAAAATATAATTCGATGATAAATCTCTCTTAAAATCTAAAACCAATGACCACTGTACTAAAACAAAACCCCAAGATATATATAGAGAGAGAGAGCTACTGCGACGGCGCAACGTTGGCTTTATCTGCTGCTCTTCTCCGCCGACTTGAGTCTGAGTGAAATTCCGACAAGTGGCATAATTGCGCCCTGCGGCGGCTACCGTGCTAAGAGGGATCGGGATCGGAATTGGGATCGGGATTGGGATTGAGGTGACCGGGGGAGGGTGGAGAGACGAGACAAGAGACCGGAGACGCGGCCCAAGTGGCCATCGATATGCGGGAAAAAATCGCAAATCATAACCACGGCAACAACAAACAATAAATAAGTGCAGCAGCAGCAGCAGAAGCGGCAGCAGCAGCTTGCAATGTGCAACTCGGAACAACGTTCAACGTGCAACGTGCAACGAGCATGCCACGTAAGGCAATTCCAGTGCCAAAGAGCAACAAGTGTGCGTGTCCCAAGTCGTTTTGACTTTGCTCCGAGTGCAAAGTTGAGCACACATAAAAAATACGAGGATGCCTTTTGCCTTTGCAAGGCAAGGAAAGGGAGGAAGTCATTGGCGACTCACTGCACGCCATTGGCATATAAAGCATATAGAGTGGACCTAAGCGATCCATCAAGCACACACACCAGGTATAGATGCTCTTTCCGGGAAGGAGAAATGTGGTGGAAAGGAAACCTCTACTTTTGTAATGAAATCATAATAATACTTTAAGTATAATATTATCTCAACAAGAAGCAATACAAATGTTATACTATTTATTTATCAAGTGAAAAGGCTTTTCTTTAACTTATTAAAACATATTTGAACATATTTTCCAGATACATTTAAAGCCCCCCTATTAATGCTTAAAAGCGTATCCACAGATCGTCTTGGTTAAGACTGGGAGAGCTTCTTATTACCCCAACCTCGTCGTTGTCGTCGTCGTCATCTTGCGCTCCCTCTGATTTCTGCCTGACTGCGACTCATTCCCAGTCGCCGTTCTCGGCCGCAGACAGACAGCAAGTCAACATTCCATGGCCATTCGCAGGGCATAAGTTCGCGTCAAAGGTTTCGGAGTCAAGTCAGGCAAAAACAAAAAAAAAAGGCATAAATAGCGAGCCAAGAGAGCGGAGTGCGGAGTGGCAACCAGTGAAAAGCGCAAAAGGCAAACAAGAACGACGCCTCGGGACGGCAGCGGCTATGGAGATGCATTATAACCTTTGCCAGCAGCTCTGGCGGCTCATATTGATATTATGTGGGTACAGTGAGGCCCTACAATGAAGTACGAAGCTTGCAAGGGTTTTTGTTTCAGATTTCTCATGGATAATTCAATTTAAATAAATTGTATCGAAGCTAAGCCATCTTTAGATACATCTCTATTAGAGCTGGCAAAACCTCGATACTGCTATCGATATCGATGGTATTTTTGGCCTTTTAAGATCTCTATCGAAGTCACAATCGTTTGTATTAAAAATATATAACTTTATATCAGTCTAAATTATCTATATTTTTGATTACTGATTTGAAAATACATATCTTAAGTTATATATAATATTTATGTTAAAAAAGTTTTTGTAAAATAAGTACATTTAATTCTTTAGGGTTAAGAGAGTTCCCCTTCTCGAGCTTCCACTGCCAGTTTCGCTGACTTTCGTATTAGCCCGGCCGCAACCAAGATGCGAACGGGTCGCTTCTGTATTGGACGGACGACGACGCTTGCCCTTTTCTCTCCGACTTCCCGACGCTTTGGGACCTCGGTGCTGACTCGTTTTGCATTTTAATTTTTGCCCGGCAAGCGATCTTTTTCATCATTATCATCATCATCGGCGACGTCGTCGTCTTCGCCGCTGTTCGGCATCAGTTGCTTGTTTATTTTTTATTTTTGATTATTTTTATTTTAAAGCTGCTGCAGCCCGATACGTTTCTTATTTTGTATTCTTTTTTTGTTTTTTTTATCGCCACTTGTCGGCCATTTGGGCGTTCATTTGTCCCTCCCTCCACCTCCTCCCTTTCAGCCAGCTCTCTCGTCCTTATTGGGAGGAGCCGGAGGAGCCCGGTCAAAGTCAAGTCAAATCGAGGGACGCATTGAAATTGCTGCTGGGCTCTTATTTTGGGACAGGGAGTTTACTTTTATTTAATGAAAATTTGCATGCTGAATGCTTAATTTGCCGCACTGAGATATGCGATGAACTCGCCGTTTTTGGGGAGCGGTTTTCGAAACGATTTTTTTTTATGGTCAAAAGGTTGACAATTCAAGTGGAGACTGCAAAGGCGGTTTGGCAAAAAAATTAAAATATAATCTTTTAAGAGAAAAGATTGTATATAAAGGGATTTCTATAATATCAATAATATAAGATCAGCAAATAGTTCTGAAGAGGTCTGTTGTCAGCTCTATATTATGTATTATATCTTCAGATAAAGAATCGAAAAAATAGATTTTACTTTAAGATATATTACATTTATTGTAACCTAAGTATATAAGAATTCAATCCAGATTCAATCAGATTCGAATATTTTCCTCAATTTCATTTAAAAATCATTTACTCCATTAAAAGGAATTCCAAATAATTGAGTTTAATCCAGTTTAATAAAAATGGAATAATGCTAATTGGTATCAAAAATGAATACAAACATATACTTTTAATGATTAGCATTATTATGTTAAAATCTCATTCTCTGATATCAGATGTTCGTACGGGAGTGAGCAAGCTACATACATATCTAGAGAGGCGGAGTCGTAAGATATAGATACCTCTTTAATAGTCAAAACAGTAAGATAAAAACAGTTAATTTATCAATACTAAAATCACAGCAATAGGTTAAGCGAATAATTATATTGTGAGCGGCTTGTGCAACTGCCGTCAACTGACGTCATAAAAAACCCCCAATTCTCTCTCCGGTTTTTGGGTGACTGTTCGATCATTTCGGTTCTGCCTTTTACTTTTTACTGATTTTGTGTATATAACTTTTTGTGTTTCACAATGTGCATGTCGAACAGAAATTCTCGTTTTTGCATGCTAACTGCGAGTGACCAAAGCCAAAGCAAAAGTCAAAGGTGAGCCAAGATACAGGGGAGCCATGACATCATGGCTGCTGAGATACGTATGTTTGTATGTACCTGACGACCACAGGTCCGGAAAGTGAAACATCAAGAAACCCAAGCGAACAAACGCTACTCAATCTAATTAATCCATCACGGAGTAGCAGAAAAATGTCACACGCCCATAAATAATGTCTAAATACCAAAAGAAAACAAAAACCACGAAGGCAAAGGTCTGGCCGAGACAAATTTACGGCAGTCGTAATAAAAATACAAGCCCCAAAGAGGGGCGAAACAAAATCGTTTGATCATAAACTGCAGCAGCAGTAGAAACAGTAGGCCACCAACTCCACTACTACTACTACTACTACTGACCAGTAACTCATTTCCAGGCGTTGACAGCGCACTGCCAACAAAAGGCACAATGGCCAACGGCCTTTCAGCGCTCAGACCACTGAGAAATATAAACCCAAAAAAGTAAGGCATACACAATAACAAATAAAATAAATGAAAACAAATAGAAATGCCGGGGGGAAATTGTGGCATAGGGTTAACATTCTGAGATACCCTGTTCGGTATTAGTTTCAAGTACAAGTTTGGAAACTATTCTTTTTTAGAGAACTCTAATTATGCATAACTTAGATGAGGCATTGGAGTTGATAAGAATGCTCAATAATTTCACTAAATTATTATTATAGTTATGCCATGATCGGGTCTCACTCACTCTTTATGAGAACCGGTAACACCATGGCATAATTATAGAAGCCTCAAATAGAGTACCCAAAAAGAGGACGGCTCTCTCATCGAGGCTACCTTCTATAGTTATGCCATGCGCTAGAGAATAAGATCTCTCTCACAAGAGAGGAATACCCGGAATTTCTATCTTTACTACGCATAGAATTTATGCTCCGAAATATTCAACATTGTAGATATTCCCCATACATAAAATAAGTTCTGAATCTTTCTTATATGTACATATTTAATTTAACTTAATACTTTCTTGTATTTGTAAGTAGATATTTTCTATAAAACATCTCCTTATTGCTCATTTAATATTTAAAATATAGAATATCCCTCGAATAAGGCTTTTAGGGTGGGGTCTAGACATAAGATAACAAAATCCAAATGATTAGATTGATTAAATGCCATTGATTTCATTAAAGATATCCGTTGATCGACAATCAGCACCTGTTATCCAACTCCGCTCAGCAGTAATAGCGTAAAGCGATAGTTGAACTTTCAACAGCTTTTGTTGCCATAAAGCCGTGAAGTTGGGAAGAGAGTCAAGTTTTGAGGGGAGAGGCGGCCTATTCGGGGAGGTAGGAGGAGGTACATAGGTGACGACTTACCGGAATAACACCAGGCTGGCCATACTACTGTTGTCTCCGTATCAATTTCCTTCATTATGGGGGCTCAACATATTGTCAAACCGACTCGATTTGCCCTCTCTGTCTGGCGATCCGCGGCTGTCCCTGTCACTCCGATGGCTGCTGCAAGTGAAGTGAAGGCAGGAAATAAAAAATAAATAAATAAATACACTATAGTGGGCAAAATACGAATAGAGAGAGAGAGAGAGAGAAAAAGAGAGGGACTTGTGGCCAAGACAAATCATGGGGCTTATAGAGTTATTTTAACACTTTACGCTCGACCACTTCTTCAATTAAGTTGCCAGGTTTTGTTAGCCGTTTCAGTTGTCTTGACCATTTATGCTGCTAATTTATCTCTGTTCGCATTGTCCACTAAGCAAGCCCCGGTGGTAATCATTGGTAGTTTGTAGTTGGCTTTATGTGGTAGCTTTGTATGTGTTCATTTAGCTTGTCTTTGGGTGTTTGCTTAATTAATTTGCTGGTTGTCAAATTGTACCTGCACTGACTGTTTGCTGTTGCTACTTTTTGTTTAAGGTTTGCCATTAGTTTTTTCTAGTTTTTTTGTTATGTTAATAATTAAATGATATTAAGTGCTGTCACAGCCAATTTTTGGTTCTGTAAATTATGATAAAAGCGATAAATAAACCTTAAGAATTTGCTTTATAACCTTAAAATGGCCATTATTACAGATCTTCAATTAATTTTTAAATGATTTTAGAACTAATCTTTTATTTAATGACATTTTAATTCCTTTAATCTAGCTCTTATAAATTCTGCAATAAATTTAAACGTCTGTCTTAATAGATTTTGACAGACCATAAAATTTCCCATAAATAATAAATCACAAATAAGCTTTTATAATTCTTCATTGATATGATAAAACCAACTATGAAGTTATCGATAAGGCTTATAAATGGTTTAAGAAAGAAATAAATTATAGGAATTTATGTGCTTTAAATAAATTAAAAATCTGCCTTAAATATAAAAAACCATTTACAAAGTATGGTTACCCCAACTTCAAGATCAAAACAGACTTGTCAAAACTTGATCTGAAAAACCTATCGAAAAATGACAAAAGTAAACTTGTTTCGACGTGCCTGGTTAAAACTGTATCGGAACTTTAACCTTTTCTGTTTGGAACGAAACAAAGGAAAAGTTTAAGGTCGCTCTCCGTTGGCTATCAAATATTTAAACAGCTTTTGCATTTATATTATGCATTTGTTTCTCGTTTCGGTTTCTGTATCTATTTCTTTTAATGTTTTTTTATGGGAATGTTGGGTGTGTGTGTGTGTGTTTTAATGTTTTGTTTCTCAAAACTCAAATTGAAATTTGAATTTACCTTTTTGATTGTTTCGACGTTGATTGCCCCCAACAAGTGTCTATTGTTGTTCGTTTGACTAACTAAATGAAGTGACAGACTGACTAATTGAATTGTTGTCAATTTGTCAAACGTTTATTTCAGTATGCCACACTTTTAGCTAGAATTAAATTGTATTGTTTGAATTTCTTAGTATTTGCACAATTAACTGGCTTCAAGTTTGGTAATTATTAATATTTAAACTCGTTTATTATTGTATTAGATATTCTGGTAAACAACCTACTTTTAGCAACTTTCTTGCACTTAATATTTTTGGCTTATTTTATTAATTCTACCGCTTTTGGTTTCGGGTGAGATTATCTAATATACTTTTTTATTTATTTTTTTTGCACAATTAACATTTGTTGTTTTGTAGCTTTGAACTTTCAAAGTATTGTTTATTGAATTTTGTTTGTGACTCTTGACTTTTAAACTTGATTTTTTGCGTTTCACTTTTTTGTGGCTCTCGATATTTGCATAAGATCTCGGGATTTCTTTCTTCGCGGCGTTATCACTTGTCCCGCTCGCTCACTCCTGCCTCCCGTACCTCGCACTTCCTCTCTTTCCTAACTTTTCTCTATCTCTTGTGTCTCATTCATTAATGGCTGGTCACGTGCGCAGCTTTCCGCAAAAAAAAAAATTAACGAAAGAAGAGATTTGTATCTCGGCTGTCAAAGTGTCGTTAGACACGTGAGTTCGTTGTAAAAAAGAAATATAAATATCCGCGAGAGCGAATTTTTATCTGCTGTGCGGTGTATTTTTAGTTGGGATTAGTTGCGACGTTTCTGTGCACTTTTTTCCTGTCGTTACCGTTACGCCTGTATGATTTACACTTTTTTCAATCTCTCATTCTTTGCACAACGCCCACACACACACACTCAGGCGCGCAATTTAACTTCTCGCCACTCGTTTTTTATGTGCACTTTTTATCAATTTGAGTTGTACTATTTTGTACTCTATTTACGCGCGCTTTGGGTTAGGGATCGTTGATCGCGGCTTGTCGATCAGAGGCAACTGTCGATCACTGATAGCGCCGGAGATTTGAAGCTTTTTTTTCGCATTCGCACAAGTTAACCGCCGCACGAACGAAATCGTACTGAACACCGATTCGAAAGAGCATGAACGCCCCGCCAACAAATAGAAATACGAAAACAAAAACGAGAAAGAACGCAACGGTGGAGAGTGGATCGACTTCACGGTACCCTGTTCTTTGCAGTGACTAATTCTTCTCAAGTGTATGGGTATTTTTACATACATAAATGGGCATATACTTAATTACATTAATAAATAAATACATTTGAATTAATTTTATGATCGTATATAGTATATAATCTCTAGCCTTGGTTTAGCCTAACTTCCCTACAGTACTGGAGGTGTCGATTGGCCATGCCTGAACTAGATACCTAACTATGTAGTTCGTGCATGGGTACTTTCTTAACTGACCCTATAGTAAACGAACGCCGACCACCTATCACCCTATGG
>JAEIIU010049083.1:0-28036 GCA_018874675.1 Drosophila baimaii | reverse complement strand
GAAGTCACATGTTTGCATTATGTGCGAGTGTGTGTCCCTTGGCATGTCCTTGTCCTAAGCCCCGGCCCGCCTCCTGTTTACACTGCACTATACTCGCTGCAGTTTTCCCTCACCCTCCTCCTCCCAAAAACTCCCACTTGCAGCGTCGCATAAATTTTACATATATATTTACCCAGTGTTTGCGTCTAGCTGGCAACATAAATTTTAACTGCTGTGAAAATATTTGTTTAATGAGAAACTTTTAGCCAACATCCGCTCTCCGTTGGGGAGCAGTCATTCAGCCGAGCCAGCATTATAATTTATTAATTATTTAAATTAAAGCCTTGTGGCTGGCCGTGTGTAAATAGACAGATAAAATGCCAAATGTTGCAAGGCACAAAATTAGATTGACATCAATTCCGGGTGGAGATTCTTGACTAGTGAGGATTGAAGCCATCCAGACTGACTTGATTTTTGGGAAGAGCTTCGAATAAATAAAAGAATTTTATGGAAACCACAATGTAAAGTCTCTATATTTTATTTATTGTTTTATGTACTGCCTAAACATTATTTTATTAACTTTTTCATTGCATTAACGTATGTCTAGTATTGTCAATTACATTCTTTAATTCCTTATGCTTAGAGCCCTCATATTTGGTAACTAACAATCTGTCTATTCGTTCAACCACCAATTTATTCGCTGCACGAAATTTATATAAACCATAAATGGAAAAATTTTCAATTAGACCGCCAACGAGAAGGATATTTCCATTTTTGGTTAGCCACATTTAGTCAGAGTTGCCGGCACTTAACCTGCCATGGCCCACACACACTCGCTCACTCGCCAGCACACACACACACTCTTCCCTCTTCCTTTTGAGCGAGATGGAGCGCCACACACACACACTCACACACAGATACAAATTACCAAAGATTTATCGCTTGTGCACTTGGAATTGATGACCAGGGCCTAATTGTCATCCGATATGAGTCCACCGCATGACTCGCATTGTCGAAGGAGCGGTGGAGCAGTCAACGAGGCTGGCGAGGAGAGGTCGTGTGTGGAAAGGGGGGGCGTGGCAGGAGCCTCCTGGCAAGGGACCGTTCGCCACCAGCACATTTATACACTTCAGCCGAGCACGTGCATAGTTTTGCATGCTGCGCATAACTCGCACACGCACACAACGAAAGAAACACACACAAATGCACTGGAAATAAAAAGTGTACTTATTGCTGAATTTATACTGACAGAGAGTGGTGAATTCTTGGTACAAAAATATATATTTACGTTTTCTTTCGAATTACTACTTAGTTTCGGTTATAATAATACTTTTTACTCTATAATAATATAAAAATAATATTATTTTTAACTTATTCTATAACCCCTTTTATTTTTCTCTCTGCCTTTACACACAAAGCAATAATTTTTACAAAGAGTGAGGGAAGGCAGAGTAGGAGTAAAGAAAGGAATGGGAATGGTGGAGCGATTTATGTTTGACTTTCGTGTGCGGCCAGCGGTTAAGAGCAAGGGTGGGTAGATTTAAAAGTTCCCTCAAGCTCCCATTGTACCNCCCCCCCACCCAGTTCCCAGGAGAGTGTGATATCTCGGCTGGATCGCTTGACAATCCCAGTAGCGGTGTGTAATGGGAATCTCTGAGGTGGATCGGATGAAGGGGAAACCAGAAAAGATTCTAGCAGGGCAGGTCCTTTTAAAAAATTAGAGTATTTCTTTAAATTATTATTATTATAAATATATTTATATAAAGCACTTGTTTATATTTAATTAAATTAATATAGGAATTATTTTTAAGGTAAAAAGGAATTAAAGTCTTACAGAAAAATTGATATAAATACAAGTAAATTTTCATAGTTTTTGGCCATTAAATTTGCGCATCTAAACACAATTTTCAGGTACTATTGCCTTCGAATTAAGCCAGCAATTTTGCCTATCTCCATACTGGTTTCCCCCCTCAGTTTTCCCCCCAGTAACTTAAGACCTTAGCCCGTGTGGGTCTATTTGCTACTGGTGGATACAGTAACTGCCACACTGGCTGCTGTCGCAGTGGCTGTTGTTTTTGTTGCATTGACTGATAAATCGCCAGCAATTTATTATTGATAACACATTGGAACATTGATTGTGTATTAACTGAAACTGTTTGCCAAAGTAAAGTGACATTGATATATGGCATGTACATGAAATATCGCTTGTTACGACTCTTTCTCCTCGTTCGCTCTCTCTCGTCCCTCTTGTGGGTGTGTACTGTGGGCATATATAGAGTGGGAGTGGATCTCTGAATGCTAGGCCGGCGAGTGCCCATTGTGGCAATCAACACCAGACGCTGACGCAAGATTTGTGGCCCGCCAGTCAGTCAGCCAGTCAGTCCCAGTCGAGGGATTTGGGTTCGGTTGAAAACTTAATGCGCAACATTTGACATGCCATCAAAAATGATGATGGCATTTCATTTTAATTTGGCGCACACACAAAATGCAATTATTTATATCAAATATTCATGTATGCCTGGAGATGTATTTATTGTTGTCCTCCCACCAGAGGGTTGGCAACTGTACTATCTATTAGCTGTAGATGAAAAAATGATTTGATTTATGCCGAAAATAGAGAAAACCACCAAGAAGAAATCTTTTTGATTGAAACTTAGGCACTGATTGAAGTCTGGCATATAAGAATGAAATAAATTAAATTAAATTAATTAAATAAGACATAATTGGTAACTAGTTTGATTTAAAGTTAAACCTATTTGTTAATTTTTCTAGGAAGCTACAAATATTTACCTGCCATTTAAAAATTTATGTTTCCATTCAAATGTAACATTTAAACTAAAATATTTATATGGGCAAACATACATACATGCATGTGTACCAACGACCGCCTGCATGTGGAATAAAAAAAAACAAAAGTCGCAGGACGAGGAAGTCAACGGTCTCGTTGTGCAGGACCAACATGCAAATGCAGACAGATGTGGCAAATGAACAACACTCCACTACCAACAACTAGAGCAACAACAGCCGGAAAAACAATGGAGAGCCGAGTAACTTGTACAGGAACAAGAGACAAGTGACAAGCAACGCCAAAACACGAAAGTGTAATCAACGCTTAAACACTCGCGACGAGCGAGGATTCTAACATGTCCCTGTCTCCTATCTGCTCGGCTGTGCTCGCTCTCTCTTCCGCTCTCTGTGAGGAGTGTTCCCATTTTCACATATTTTGGGAGGTTTTCTTATATAAATAAGCTTTTTTCCTCAATAACCTAATTAAGCAAACGCACAATATAGACTCTTGCTGAAATTTTTTAATAAAAAACATAAACTAGGTAACTGAAAATGAAAGCATCCTGTAAGTTTTTCTCTTTCCTGGCTTACTAGCTGCTGTTGGGGCAAAAAAAAAGACATTGGGACAAACATTGCGACACATTACTGTCAAAACTCATGAAAATATTTCAACCCACACCGAAGGATCACACACACACACACACAGCAAGGATAACAGCGAAAGAAGCAACACAACAAAGACAACAACGGCAGGAACAGCTACGAGAAAAACTCACTAACAAGCATCATATGCCAGCTGAAACGTCAACAACAATGCAACAAACACACACACACACTCAGTCACAAGCTCACACACAGCTCATTAGAGCCATGACATGGTGGTGGTGGTGGGTGGCAGGACGAGGAGAGGAAGTGGGTGGTGCTTTAAGGATTTAGCATGCCGGCTTAGCAGAAGCAGCAGCCGGAAATGCAGCAACAGCGGCAAAAGACGATACAGGACTAGGAATAACACTCCTTGTACATTCCCTTGTAGAGTGATCCCTAAAGGGATTTAGGTATTATTTTATCAATTCAAAAATGTGCAAAATAATAATAAGAATTTACTCTCAAGAATATTTATATAAACTATAATTATTTATCAAATTAATTATAGTAAATAATATCCAGTGCAGTTTAGTTTCTGTTTTAATGTATCTGTTTCTGTTTAAATGTTAAATACTAAGGGACAATAAAGCATCTTAGATAATATAAAATCTAAGATACAAATAGAAAGTGTAAGTTTTCCTTTTCTTGCTTAAAAGTATTTTTTATTAACTATTATTATTAGCGAATATAGAAATATCTTCTAGCTACCCTCCTCCTGTAAATATGTGTACTATATTTATATATAAATAAAGAACTCTAAACGAAAACCACAAAAAATATAAAAGTTTACTATAATGTATAAAATTGTAGCAACAAATGAAAGGAATTAAGATTTTTTTTTGTCTAGAAGGGGTTCACTTTAGCCTCAGCTAGAACAGGATATATGTGTTCTGCTCTTCTGGATGCTGTAGTTTCATTCAACATTCATTTGTTTCCAGCTTGTTACATGTTCTTCTTTTTGCCTTATGTTTTTTGTATGCTCATGTTATGCTCTATGAAGAAATAGTTTAAATAGAGCATTTTGAACCTTACTAGACATTTTTTTTAAATTTAAAGAAACCCTTAATACATTAACCTTATTTACATAAATATTACATGACAGGTTTTATCTAGAATTTATTAAATGAAGCCTTTGAAATAAATATAATTAATTACAAATATTTTAATAATCGTTTTTATTAATCAAATAATTTATTTCAAAAATAATATTATATGTATTAAAAAGATTATGGAAAGCAGCTATAATATTAAAACAAAAAAAGTAATCTTAATAAAAATATGAATTATATTAATAAACATCTTTATTTTCAGTTGGAGGACAACGCTATAAAAAATCCTCAATTTCTTATTAAAAATGTAAAGAACTTATTTATATTTAAAGAATCTTAACAGGACATCTTAAGCATGATTTCTTTAAAATACCTTTCAAAATATTCAGTAAGTGTTGAAGGGTATTCAAGCAAGTTAAGGATGAAGCCTGTGAGGCTTTTGCTGTTTGCTGTTCCTGGCATTTTATGACAGTTGCAAAAAGTTGCCTGATGATGTAATGTTTATGTGTCGCTGACACTGCCACACACTCACACACACACACACATATGCCCACTGTCTGTCATTCCCCCCTCCGCCCAACACCATTTTCCGTGAGAGACACCGATGCGATGGCGCCGTCATAATTGCACCTGCAAGGCTAACAGTCGCAGACAGCATACGAGGAGCTGAACGGGAAATTTTCCAGGATCGCGAGGCGGTGGAGCTCTGGTGCTGCAAAAAAGACGCACGAGAAACAATGACACGACAGAAATATGCCAAGTAGCTGACTCGCCTACACCCCCGCGCGCACCCCCGAAAATGACAGCGGAAGAGGCGGCAAAGAAGGGGAAAAGTGGGAGACATATGATGCATATCGCAAATGTCGTTTGCTGTCAGTTTCCGGTTGTTGCAGCAGCCATTTTGTTTATGCATGAACACGAATGCGACTGCAACTGCAACTGCAGCAAAAAGAAGGCCAACGGAGTGAGTGGGTGAAAAATATGTGGGGGAAAATGGGGGAAAAGGCGGCGAGAAAGGCTGTGTGGGGCAGGTGGGGGGGTCAGCACGTCAGGACAGGTGGGCCAGGGTTCAAGTGTAAACTAATTTCGCGCTTTGCACTTGGTTAGCTCGACATTGAGTTATGATTTTCGGTTTTCTCCTGGGGTCAACACTCATGGCACGTGACCCGTCCCGATTAAAGTCATATTTTATGGATACCTTTTAGTCCCACCTCCAATTTCGGCGACAGACCACGTTTTGACAGCTTCACGCTCGATGGCGGTTGGTCAAAAAGGGGGGGCGAACTGTCTCATAAGTGCCAGTGAATGGCGGAAATCAATCAATCAATCAATCAATCAGCCCAGCATTGGTTGCACTGCTTGTGATTTCATTATTTAACATAAACAGTTTTTTATTTCATGAGGAAGCAATAGTTTCGATTATTGATTTATTCTTTTGTAATTATAATTAAAATTACTGAGCTAATAGTAGTCTTTTACGCATTATTATTTACCATTTGCCTGACGAATTTCACCAGGCCTGTAACTGTGACTTTAAGAGTTAGTTAAAGGATTACAATTAGGATCACCAATGCTGCCTTCATGCATACTTCATTGGCGATTGCCAATCGCCAGAAAATTTGCATTTCCCCTCACAACTATAAGGTGGCTGCTTGGTACCCCTAACAGACATTATCTTCAGGTCCCTACAAACCGTGCAGAATGCCCTCGACAATGGCTTTGCTATCCACACACAGACACACCCAAACCAACACTAGACGAACAAGGACACACTTGATAGGGTTGACATAAGTCACGATGACTGGCCACAATGTTGGTATGATGATGATTAGGATGAGGCACTTGCAAGCCACTTGACTTGATTCGTCAGCATGACAAGACACTTTGTGAGCCACCAAAAAAAAAAACAACACAAATCGAATTGTTAAAGATTAATGCAAGCACTTGTAGATACCCTTGATTAAATTAATGTTGGGGTACTAACAATGAGATTCTGTTCGAATTTGTTGATTACAAAACATAAACTTGCGAAGAATAAGTAGAGTTGAAGAAGAGTAGAAAAGAGTTGAAAACGATTTCGATAAACCAACTTAGAGCTAGGTTTCTAGCAACAACTTAGGAATTATTTATATAATCGGTTTAAGCCATTCCCTGCAAATGTAATCTATCTTGTATATTCCATTCCCAACCCCCTTTAATTAAATATTAAATTTACTTAACCCCACCCCTGCTACCTCATATTCCTTTGCCTTCTTAGGACAGCCCAAAGCCTAAGAGTGTGTGTGTGTGGACTAAGAGCAAACGGCAATTAAATGTCATAAAAGTACCCGCAATGTGCTAAAGTACGGATTGAAATCTCTTCGCTCTGACTTTGAACTTGAGACGCCCGGCAGCTGAGACTGCAACCACAAGTCAGGGGGGGGTTCAAGCAACCGAGAATGTCTAGACAAATTCTGGAACGGCATTATCCTGCTCAGACAACAAAGTCTTCATTAGCCGGTCGGGGATTTTGCAGTGCAGATCGTATGACGTGATATTTATTTCCATTTCATGGCCGAGAGTAACATTAAATTAGCAAAACTCGACACTGTCTCAGCTGTGTTCTCTCGCACTTATGGCATTGGAAATTGTATATATGGCACAGGGAGTCAAATGTATATGGTGTCCTTCTAATTGCCATCAGAATCAATGTGAATAAAGGCCAGGTTATTGCATTTTATAAATATAAATTGCCTAATTACATGCGAGATTTTTTGAATGCTGAGAAATATATTTGATATTTGCAACATTCTTCTTCGCAATTTATTGTCGTTCTTTTCAGTCTATAAATTGTTTATAAATTGAAAAAATTGTAATGGAAAATTGAGCGAACACTTAATAAAATTGTGAATGGCCAGAATTACTTAATTTGATAACTTAATTAAATTAACCATGTTGGTTATTGATAAACAAAACTTTTATTTAAGAAGGTTTCCGTTGCTCATTGGTTTCTGATTTAAGTTAATAATATTTTAAACTTCATTTGAAGTATTCTTTCCTACTTCTTATCCATATCCACTACATTCTTGATTTATTTTAAGTTGATCAACTTTATAACTTTATCTGTCAAGCCAAACTGGCTAAAATAATCGTACTTAAAACGTATATAAAATACTTAACTCACCACTTTAGTTCGTTCTCTTTCCTGCTTTACTCTCGGAGTAGCGAAGGCAACCCATTATGTGTCATTATCCTTGCTGCACACTTAGTTACCCTTCTGAATGTCCTCTCTCTCACACACATTCACACACATGTTCTGTATGTATGTGAAGGAGCTTGTGTGCCTGGGTTGGGTCTTTTATGGCCCCAAATAATTGTGTGGTCTTTGGGTTGAGAAAACTATTTTTTTTTAAGCTGGGCAAGAAACGCTTACGATGCCGTCATTTGAGATCAGAGGCGATTACGGTTATTTGGTGTCTAAATTAGTTTGGATGCTTTTAATGGTTGGGATTAAAATGAGCTAGAATGTGTTGAAACATGAGAAAAATCTGCTGGCCTTAGATGAACAATGGTCCAAGATTTTAAGACGCACTTTCTGGTTTTAAATCCGACTTTTATTACCTTATTTTGCTTCTAAGCGGATAAAATGAATACAAGTATTAATCTTGGCAAATCTCAGAGTTTCAAGCATTTTAATGAACTCACACGCTGGTAATCTTTCTTATTAAGGATTTATAAATATAAAATATAAATATTGGTTTATTTAAATATTATACAGTAAATGCCTGAAAATATGCTTGGAAAAGGAAAATACATTTTTAAGATTTCAATGACTTGCACATTCGTTTATTTAACTGATTCTGCTACATAGAACAATATTTTGAACATTGTATTAAATAAAACAAACCGAGGCTAAATAGAGCGATTTCCGGCCGTCGGTTTGGCCAACTCTGCCGATCGTATATTCGTGTTGGGCATATTTTTTTTCACAGATCCCGACGGTGGCGACACCGGTGTCACCAACGATCCCGGTAACTTTGACAGATCCCACTTCTCGCCCCTGTCCAGGACCCGGGTGTGTCGCTCCAGTGACTCCTGGAAGTCCGTCACAAACTGGGCCTCTGTTATTTTCGACGCGTTCTCGGCGATAAACGACGACACAGCGGGCACTGGAGGAGACGGGTCATTGGACACGGCATTGGGCACACCAGTGAACGCTTCAATGGCAGCCGGAGTGAGTTCCGCGTTCGATTCGATAGGCAAATCCAATTGCCCCATTAGCTTCTGGAAGCAGGGATGAGTCGGCTCGAAGCCGGGCTCTGGATCCTCTCTGGGCCCGCTGTCATCGGAGGCCTCCGACAGGCTTGTGGTTCGGTCGTACTGCACATATGGATAGGATTCGGGCGAATTGACCACGCACGGCGGACACTGCGCTTCCTCCTCCGGCAGGAAGGTACTGTCCTCGCTCCTCATGCTGCTGGTCTCCGAGGCGAACTCCTCGCGAACCAGCCGCCGGGCCAAGGCCACTGTGCCGAACTCACTGTAGTGCAATCGCCTTCGCTTGGCGAAGGACAGGCGGCGCACCTGCTCGTTCATGGTCTCGGGGAACTCATAGTCATCCGAATCATCCGAACTGGAGGGATCCTTCACCAGGAGATCGGGCAGCATGTTTTTGGCCTCCGTGAGCAGCCTCTGCCTGAGCAAATCATCTGGCAAAAGTGTTGCGCCGCCAAAATAGGCCCTGGGCGTGGGCTGGGTGGAAATCCGCTCCATTTCGTAGGGATCCGAGTATACTGGACATCCCAGGTTCATCAGGTCGAATGTCACCTTCTTTGACGTCATAATTAGTGCTGATTAATGTACGGATTCGAGGTGGTAAGGTACGAATTTAATGGACACTTGCTCAAAATTTGTGCCAGCGTTGTGATGACTTTTTCGAAATATACATATATTTTAGTTATATCGCTTTCTTCAAAAAAAAATCTTATGTTGTCCGGTGTGAGTCTTGGTTAACAATGGCAAGTTTCCCTGCCAGATTTGAAGCAACGTGATTTTTCCCTTTGAAGTTTCAGAGGCCAAGGTAACTAGATTCAGGAATTGTAAGGGGAATCATTATGAATTGTGGCTTATTAAAATACCTAATAAAAGGACACACTTTCCAGACTAATCCAGACTTATTCTTAGTTATTTTATCGGCTTTATACTTGTAAAAATATACATCTTTTTTAGCCTGAGCATGTTTTTTATTCCTCCCCCTTTGTCAGGCAAAAGGTCCTGTCTGGGCCCATGGCTACTAGATTTGTTTTCGATTATGCCAAAGCTTTCCCATGCATTCCATAATTCGATGTCAGTTTTTTTTCGCCACAAACGCGGGTTAAGTGTTTGACCTTTGCCACGACTTGACTCCGAAATAACGAATAACGTAGGGAAATTTCGACCTTATCGTGGCCAAAGAAATTGTTGTTTGCCAGCCAATTTCGATTGTGTCAAAAGGGAGCGTTATTTATTGGGCCGCAGGCGTCATTGTCTAGTCCTCGAATGGGAATAAATATGCGACCGATGTCTCACAAGGATGCATAAATTGTCAAATCGAGATTTTGGCTATCGAGCAAATTTAATTGGATCCGGATACTTGGCTTCGGCTATCGCGAAAACCGAAAATTGAGCTCTTGAAACGTGACATTTCCACCGACTTAAGTGGAACCGCAACCGATATATATATATGTGCATATATATATATATAAATATATACATATATACAATTAAACTGTATATTCGGCATCCGGCTTTGGGCTAGAGGAAGTGCCTTTGTCGGACACCATTTGACCCACATTGGATGAAGGCATTTCGCCAGGGCCAGGCAGCATTGAAATAAAATGTTTATTTTGCATTTTATGCCAAGAGAGAGAGCGCTAAAATTATTTACGCAGCATCAGGCTTGTCATTTGCATGTGCCACGCCCCCCCAAAAACCCCTCAGATCTCAGCCCATTGAAACCCACAAAAATACGCTAAAAGTATTTACATTTGACTCGGAAAAATTATACATTTCCGTGCAAATAAAAACCAAAGCAAGAGCGGCGGATGAACATCGAGAAGCATCGAGGAGATGCTCGGAAATAAAACCAAAATTCAAGCCAGAAACCAGATTAGGGATTACTGGGAAAACCAATACGAATTTTCAATTCTCTGAAGGAAAAAGTCATGCAGAAAATATACATAAAAGAGGAATTAAATATAATTAAAATAAATATAAATGAAACCATTGAAATGATTTCTTAATTATAAAATAATTAAGTACAACTAGAAATGTATATCTTAATAGGAAATTCCTTAAAATATAAATTTCAATACCAGAAGTATTTAACTTCTTTAAAATATTTAAATAAAATACGTAACATATATTTATTTATTTAAAATGAATGATTGTAGATGTAATTGATTAAATAATTGATTTTAAAGCCTTACATTCAGTTCCTTTAAACTCCTTGGGGAAGGGAATGGGTGGAGGCGTGGCAAAGAAGCGCGCTGCCTAAGAGGAAAAGCTCCAAATCCGCAAACAAACACTGTGACAGCTACAATGCTGCTGGGGTGGTGAAAAGTGGGTGTGGGAAAAAGCGGGAAAAGCATCGCCCGACTGAATGAAATGTACTCTCTATTGACATTTGATTCGGCGAGTGCGGGAAGGCGAGAGGCATGGGAAATAAAAAAACATATATATATATGTATATACTATGTATCTCGGATGTGTACAAGTGCAGAGCGATCCCGGTTAGCCCCCATTTGAGGGGTAAATGGGCGAAAAGCGTAGGGTAGCCCGGGTGCCTCACTTTGTTGCACAAAGCCTTGCTCAGATTTCGCCGAAGGAAAACTCCTCGCTTTTCACTTCTCTTCGAGGCTGGCGCTTTCGTTTCATTGTTTGTTTGTTTGTTTGCTGGTCGGTTTTCGTTACGTTACGTTCCGTTCCGTTTTCGGTTCTGTTTGCTTGCCTGTGGATTGCGTTTCCTGTTACCAGAATCCAGCTCCACAACAACATCTCGGGGCCCCCAACCCATCCTTTGGCTCGCCCTGTCCTGTCGCCTTGACGCATAAATTTGCCTTAATTTGTTGCAAAATAATTTCATTCATTTACGTGCTGCCATTTATATATATGTATGGGCCTTCGCTCTCCGTTGATAACTTATTTAAGCGCCGTCTCCCCCGTTGCGAAGAGGGAAAAACAAAATTTGAACAAAATAAATTATCAAACTGTCACATTGACGTATCGCCCGGCCGAGTGAGACAATCCGGGAAAAACCCAACGGGGGAAAAGTCGAGCGAGAGCCAATCTCTTGGCCATAATCTAGAGCATCATGTTGCTCGTTTAAAGGATGTCAAAGGTTGGCCATATATCAGCAAAAGGCATCAAACGCAGTCGAGTCGAGGCATCGGCTTCAGCCCGTTAACAATTTCATGTAACAAATTCTTTGTGTCTTCTGCCGGACATGGATACATGGTCAGGAGCGGCTGCCACTGGAGTGGGCGGGCAGTGCACTTGGAAAACTAATTTTTCATATATTTCATTTGAAGTTGTTAATTGTATTATTAAGTAAATATATCTGTGTATTTTTTAAGTAGTTAAATTGAAGAAAAAGATTTTACTTTTATTATTTAACTTCTTCTTCGAATATTTACCATGATTTTGTAATTTGTTTTAGGGTTCCTTAGAGTAAATTCTCTAAATGCAATTTAAATAATAAAAAAAAATTTCCTCTAATCGTACTTATATAATATTAGACTTATTAATTAATAAATTAAGGAAGTATTATTCTTATAAAAAAACACCGGGAGATTTTTCGCAAGTGTGGTCATTCGAGCTGTTTCAGATTTCCAATAAATATGCCTAGGGTGGTCGTGGTCGTGGTCCTGATCCTGATACGGCTGCTGGTCCTGCTGCTGGTCCTGGTCGTGTTCAGTCCTGGACACGAACCCTGCGCACTTCCTGCTGTCCGCCACCCACTGTCGCTTATTTGACATCCTGACAGTTTCGACAGTTTGCCTCTGGTTCCTCGCTCCTCGCTCCTCGCTCCACAACAAAGTGCGTAGGAACACAGGACGCAGGTCTGCCGGAGCTTTGTTTATTTATATGGTTTTGGTTTGCTCGGGATGCAGGATGTGTGTGTGTGTGTGTGTGGATGCTACCTTGTGCCTGGCACTGCGGTGGCTGCCGTAAACGTTGCTTTGTTGCCAAGTGCGGGAAAAGCGGGAAATCCCGCAGAAAAATATCCAACGCAAGCCCAGCGTGTGACAAGGTTTCGATGCTAACCCAGCTCTCAGCGGCGCCGCGGTGTGTGTGTATTTATGAACGCCACTGTTAGCCACTAACAAGCGGCTAAAATCTGTCGCCAACAATGGCGGCAATTGGTACTGGGACTGGGAGGAAGATGTCAATCTGGGAGTGGTTTCCAGATATGCCCCTTTGATGTGGGTACGATGCCTTGTAAAGGAAAGGAATCACATCCTTTTGCTGTTTGTTTTATTTTAGCATTAAGCACTTATTTGTTTACGGAATATATGCGTTTGGGGTTTTAGTTTTTAAATACAGAAATTTGCCAGAATTCAAAATTGTTTAGACCACATTTGTGTTATTTTTGAAGCCTTGAATTCTGAAGTAAATATTTATAAAACATATTTAAATATATAGGATAAATGTCACAAATATTTCCTGAGTCCTCCAAGTCACCTGGAATCCTTGCTTATTTTGTGAAAGACCCCTCTTCCCGCTTAATCGGATGCCACGTTTTGGAGGATGAAATGCTTTTGGAAATCCGATAACTCAGAGCGCAGCTCGAATTCCAGCTCAGATTGAGCTACCGTTCCCGATTAGAGTCCGTATCCGACCCATTAGCACACATATTTTCAGTTTTAGTTTGCAATTATGCGGCAGATGTGACCCGGACGGACGTGTCTGTCTGTCCGTCCCCGTCTCCGTCTCTCTGTCTCTCTGTCTCCTTGTTGACTTTGTCGATTTCGCTGCAGGCCAACGGATGCCAGGGACAACACACACACAAGACGAGCGAACGGATGGACGGCAGGTTGTTTGCTTCATTGCCTGCCACAAAATATCAACAAGCATTTTGTTTATTTTCCCAACAACACAGAGAGCCATTACGGGGTACCGAGTGATGTATCTGGCTTTTTTAAGTGCATGTTGTTTTAGCGTTTGTGACATGCCATGCAACTGCTGCTGCTGCCGGAGGGAGGGGAGGACATCGAACCGGAGCGAATGAAATTTATGCAGCTCCATTGTTTAACCACCGAAGTGTTTGGTCCTGTCCCGACTGAAGTGCACTTTTCGAGCCAAACGGAATTGGTTAAGTGAAAAACTTGCCAGCCCATGACATATTTGTGTTTGCTTGTTGATTATCCGATTGGCTTTTCATTTACATTTACACGGAATTAATTTTCAAAGTAACAACGGTTGGAAGGGAGGCAAATAAATACTTAACTCAAAAGGCATTTGCTTACAGTAATTTATGGTGTTTAAGATGCTTATTTTTAACTATTCTAAATATAGTTTTAAGCTAAATTTAATTTGCAATTATTTTAATAAAATTTAAGTTTAAATTAAAAGAAATATAATGTATCTTGATAAGTATTCAAGATTTCATCGATATGGAATATTGTTTTAGGACTCGTTTATGCAATATTATATTTTAAAAATAGAATTCTTATAAAAATCGAAGTAATTTGCTCAAGAAACACATCTCTCCAACATTTAGCCGCAAGGTAAATTTCTTGTTTTTGGGGAATCGAATGCAGATGACATTTTCCGTGCACTTTTACCGGTTCTACAGCATCCTGTCCCCTTATGATAAATGCAAAGTTTGTGGTAAATTTATGCAGTTGTGACTTTGCATAGCTCCACTGCGACTACTGTTCTCCGGATCAATGCCAGGGCCGTTGGCCATGTCAACTGGCGGGTGGGACGATACCAGTTTCAAGTACGGGTGGCAGATACTCGATACCCGGACTCGAGATACGGTTATGGATATGGATATGGAGTGGCTACGGCCATGGCTGCAATTTAAATATTGCATGTGCTTCGATAGGAGAAGCCGTGACCAGAACGAGGAAGGACAAGCAGGAAGAGGGTCCCCCAACCGGCATTGATGTGGACATGAATGCACTTTGGGAAATATTGCAAGGGTCTCTGAGAAGGAAACTTAAAGGGGTTCCTAATATTTTTATTTTAAAATATAAATTATCCTTCACTTGATCTTAGTACTAAAAAGGAACCTTGCAAGGCTTCCTTATTTATTTTAAATTTATATTTAAATGTAATTATTACTATATTACTTCATGGTACTGCATACTTTTCACAGCAGTTTAAAGAAAATTCTAAAGTTAAATAAAGTACCATGTAAATACTTATTTTATTGGTAACAAAAATCACCCATGACCCTCTCATAATTATTTTTTAAAATTAAATCCAACCCCTACCCCATTTATTTTCAGTGTCCAGTCCCATATGCGAGTGCCGCCGACACATATTAAGCATAAAATTGTGTGCCAAACAAAGTAACGATAAATTGGACTATGTAAAAGTAAGCAGAGCCTGCAGATGGAGCCGAAGCTGGAGCATGCGAAGGCGCTGGCGATGGGGCAAACAATCCCATTCGGAAAAGCGGGGCGTATTTGGCAGGAAGCGTCGCATTATAATTTATGCACATGCAAGCCACGGGAGTCTGGCCGGGTTCGTCTGGCCGGTTTTCTGCTGAGGTTTTTGGTGAGGTTTCGCCGTGGTTCCGGCTCCGGGTCCGCCACTTAATCCGCGTTTAATAACACGAAGCCGGAGTTGCACAGCCCCTGATCCCGATGGCCGATACGACTGTCGAAAGGGGGATTGCAGGAAACACTCCATGCAGAAGCTCCGTGTCGATAAAAATTGCTTAAAGAGCCTTATGTGCAGCTCTAGGCTGTGCAGAGTTTTTTGGCCGGGAGCAACACTTTTATGGCTTGAACATATTTAAAGTTTTAAGTCATGTGGTATGAATGTTTCATAAATTTTTTATTGGATTTAAGGCAACAGTGATTAAGGTATATTGATTGATAGGAAATACTTACATGCTTTGCATATTTATAGCTTTGTCGAATATCTTTAATTATTAATACATTTATTTTTAATTTTAATTAATAAGTTTTGGTTGAAACTTATCCGATTTTGGTGTATAAAATGTCTTGGTGTTTTTTTCCTTTTTATATTAAGAAATGTTCTTTTTATAATTTAAGTTAAATATTAATTTATTTTATTTTTTACAAGAACAACTTGATAAGAAAATTACAAAACTATTAGGTGAAAGATTTAATTATTTTAGAAAGATCTGTGTTCCACTAAATAAATATTAAAAATTAAGTTATTAAAATAAGTATCTCTCTTATTTTAATGATTTGAAAAATATATTATTTATGTAAATAATATAAGGAAATTAATTGCTTAACAAGCCAACACTAGTTTCTTTAATGGAGATGTTAAACACACTTTAAGACTGACCAACCAATCAGTGGCAATTGCCACCTCTTAACCCCATAAAATGTGGCGAAATCTTTTGGAAATCTTTAACGCTCCAATGCCCCCAACCGAGCAGGGAAATATTTCGCTGTTGTTGGGGTAGGGTTTATTTTCTTTTTTTTTTTTTTTGTATTTTTCGGTTCGGGATCGTGTGTTATGCATGCCTACCCCAAGGGGTCAAAGGGTGAGAATGTTTAACCAAAGGCATTTTTATCAGCTGAGGTCTTAACACGCATACACAAATATGCCAGACACACACACACACATACGCACACACAGATGCACTGAGAGACATAAACAAGTCAAGGCTTCGCTGTGTGTGGTGTGTGTGTGTGTCTGTGTGTTGGGGCCGGGGCACCGTCTGCGGGTTAAAAGCGAAACCTTATCGAAAACGTTTAAACGCACGCAAATTCCACGTGGGCAAGATAAAACATGCATAAGCCAGGTGGGGGCAGGTGGGTGTGGCAGGGGGTTGGTGTGGGTTTTTTTTTTTTGTAGTGGGGCCTGTAGGCCTTTTGTCTGTGTGTGTGTGTGAGAAATATGCCAATGTTAAATATTTGTCGCATGCTCTTGCTGCCTTTGTACGGCGTCTCTGGTTTTGGCACCCCTCAGATAAACCGTTAACTACACACACATACAGCACGCACACTTACAGGACGACGGCGACACCCTCACACGGATACGCACGCACACACAGAGAGAGGTGCCCTGGTATGTGTAATCTTTTGCGTGCTTTACGCATTACGCTCGACGCAGGACAACGTTGCAGGACACTTTGAATTATTCATTTACACGTCGGCGTACGCAGATCCTCGCTGGCTGTTGCTACCGTGTAATATTGGAAGGATAATACATTAAAATTAATATAATTATCTTTAATTAAATGTAGTTTCTTTTAAAAACCTATTAGCCTTGATACTAGCCCTCAAAAGTATTTAAAAAAGAAAGATTTCTTTCATAGAAAACTAAATTTAAAACAAATTATAGGATATTCTTTGAGAGTAACATTCAGCTAAATTATTTCTCCATGTTTTATATGCGCAATCCAAGGGACAGTTGACCCAATAGGGAAAGCCTGCGGGGAATGCCGGTGCCAGGTGAGTGGCGGTTGGGGATTTGGGCAGGGTAGCGGCCGGTGGGATGGGTAAGGACGAAGCCTCCCAATAGGCGTGTTTGTAGCAACAACTGTATTTACTTTTATCGCTGATAAAGCGCATAATTTATGGCTGCTTCACAAAATTTAAATGCCCACGAGAATGTCCAATGGGAGACAAACAGCGCCAAAGAATTTCGCCCCCCCCCCCATTCTCTCACTTTCTCTCCAAATCCTGCGTATCCTGCGTGTGTTTGTTCTGGTCACTTCATCTCCACGGCACGCTTTCGAGGTATTCCAATTATTTTTGACAGATTGAGCTTAGGGCGATAACAATTTAATATGCAGACAATTAATTGTTAATTTCCATAATTAAGTGACTTTTTTTATCGAAAGAGATATTTGGCATTGTAAATTAATTAAATGAACAGAGAGGATGGAAAAGAAAAATGCAAAAATATATAGTTTTAACAAAATAAAATGCTCAGTTCTTGTAGTGACCTAATTAAGCTTACACCAGTAGATGAAAGTAACAAAAAAAGATATTATTTTTTCCTTTCTCAAATAGTAAACGTTCTTAATACCCACCCATAGAAAATGCATTTCTTTGCCTCTGTCTAAGCTATTAATATTCTAAACCTATTATATTATTAATTATGTATATTTTTACATTTTATTAAAGCAGAAACTACCTTTCTTCCATTGACAGTCCCAGAGTCAGCCATGTCAATAACGAATAAAACTTCAAAACCACTGCTGCCAGACATTTATAAACGAATTATTTGCCAGGCAAATTACGGCTGTTGCAAAACCATGTAAATATTGTTCAATATTTAAGAGAGGCCAACTATTTGAATTGAAAACTTGTTGAACTTGCTTTGAACCACAGTGGGGGGGGCGGTGACCATAACTTCGGGCGAGGGCGTGGTCATTCAAAATCAATTACACACGCCCCGGAGGTCAGAACGCAGTGATTTAATTTATAGCCAACACGGCCAACTATGTGTGTGCTTTGCCCCTACTCACCCACCTACCCTACCCACCTCCCCTTTGCCATGGCTTCGTTGTACTAAATAATTGTAGTTTAATGGCTGATTAGAATGTAAAGGCAAAAAGTGTTGCCTACATTTTGGGGCTGCTCTCTAATAAATGTATTCTCTTTGTATGCATTTTGTAAGGGCGCAAACGAGGAGCGGAGGCCGAGAGAAAAATGCAAATAAAATGCCATGCAATGTGATGAATGTTCAAGTGTAAAATATGTGGCGTTAAATTGTTGTCGAGGGCAAACCAAAGTAAATAAAAATTAGCATATGGAAGAGGTGGAATCATTCGCTTAAGCGGGGTGAAAGATGTCCTTCTGGCTTTTAACATTTGATAATAATATTATTATAAAATAAGCGTATTATATTATTTAGCTTCTACGACACCAAGGATTATATGAGATATATCTTAATGTGGTCATAAAAATATAAAAACGATTTATTTTTGTAGAGATGGATAAAAATCTATACTTTCACATATTTTTCTTCGAGGCTATAACTATAAAACTACCAATCTGTCATTAAAAATAATCCTTTGCTAAGCCCCACTTAAAAACCTCCACAAAAAGCGTGACGTATTTTTTTTTAGCTGACTTATACAACCCCTTTCAATAGGAGAATCCAGAGCCAAGCTAAAGCAAAGGGGAAAGTATTCCTGCATTTTTTCCTTTTAGGTTAAAGGAGGGAAGACCGAATAGCAAGGCACAAGAAATGGCACAAGGCAAATTTATGACTATTAAGCCAAAAGTATATGGCATTTGTTTGCTATTTTTGTGGCTTCTCCCAAAGTTATGTCACCGAAATAGCGCTAAAATATGCAAAGGCAAATCGCACAAAAATGTCAGGCTCCGCTTTCGCGATTCCTTCATTCCACGGACCCTGCTATCAAAATAGATGAATCAAATTAAAGGTATAAAAAAAAAATAAAAAATAAAAAATGCACCAAGCGCCGGGGCCTAATTGAAAAGCAGACTGTGAAGGGAGGCAAAGTGTCGGGTACTTGGACGCAAAGCAATCAACCTAATTTGTCGTATGCAATGCGTCGAAACCTGTGTCGTGTCTGCAGTTCATTCCCTCCGCCGTCAGTCCGTCAGTTGGTCAATATTTATAATGATAGCTAATCTGCAGAAAGCCAGCCACCAGCCAGGCCACGGTTCCCGTCATAGTCATAGGCCGAGGTCACCGAAGTGCTCTGAACTTTTGTCTGTGTTTGCCTGCCGTCGGACCGTCGTGGTGGTGGAAGCGCTTTAAAAATGATGGCGGAAAATAAATTGAAAGTACTTGTCCATTGTTTGATTAATGTGTCAATAATGGCAAACGGACCGCGACCCGGAATGTTTCGGATAAGGAAGTGAGGGGGGAAAAAACTCCACTTGAATTGAATGTCGAACGAAGTGCTTTGGCAGATTAAAGCGTCTTTTGGTGTTTCCACAAACTTTAAAGTTTGGGAAAGTTGTGTGGATTTCCATTTTCCGTATAACAATGTTTAGGTTTAATATTACAAAGTTTTTAAATTTAAATTCAGAATTCCCTTAAATGCGAGCTTAGTTTATAAACAAACTTGAGTCGTTTTGAATATGTTAATCAGCTCTTTGTTACAAGAAATAATATTTGGAGATCTCGTCCTGTTGCAATAAATAAAACCTTAATTTGTCTGAAACTTCCCCAGCCAACTCTGAATGTCTGGTCCTGTCAAAGATTTAACCCTTCGATAAAAACTCAAAGTCCTTTTGCCGTTAAACTCCAGCAAGATCCCACCAAGTCGCAACTTTCCCGACTGCCTTAACTGACAATTTCAACTAATTTGCTCCACTGACGCCCAATAAATCTCCGTGCCCAAATCAACTTGGCCACGCCCCCACTCTCCCCGTAAGTCCACACCCCCTGCATTGCCTTAAACTCATTTACACAAGGGTGAGGGAAAGCGGGGAAAGGACGAAGAGGACGAACTACAATGGCAGCGCCGACATCGTCACTGCAAAGAAACGTAATTTTATGTAATTGAAACCATTTTCGTGTTAATTAAACTCTTTTTTTTTTGCCCCCCCCAAAGAACGCTTCACATTGGTCTGACTTGCTCCTCCGCTTCTACTTCTTCTACTGAGTCTGATGAAGGTCCTGGCTGGTCCTTGGCTTAAAGCATTTTACACTTGCCATTAACGTGGCTCTGCGTCCAAAGTGACAGCCGCAATGAAAACAAAGATGCGGACTTTGAATTCTGAATTGGCAAGAGACCTGCACTTGGGAAAAATGTTCCTCATTTGGATTTAGAGGTTTTAAAAGAAAGGAAGCTGTACAAAAACCACTAGTTACTTACTTAAATATTCTGATAATATGTTTAAATATTTTAAAAATATTTAAACGTATAATACATAATTATATAATCTATTTAAAAAATGTACAAATCCATTTTATAGTGTATGGACAGCGGCACAAGTCATCGCCCCTTGGTTGTCCAGCGCTTGAGTTGGGTTCCTAAAGATTCCGCCCGGGACTGCTTCACAGTCATTAAATTGGATTTCTTTTTGAGCTTCTTTCCCAGTCTGAGTTTTGAAGGGTTTTCGAACGAGACGCCGTTGAGGTTGTAACTGCGTATTTTGAATAATAAAGACTTTTCCTTTGGCGACTGCATTTGCATAAGTTTGATTTAGATTTTGTTTCGGGCTTGTTTCGGTATTTGAAATTAGTTTATTACTTACTAATTGGTAATCAGAGTTTAACTGACATTATCTGTTGGTTTTTGAGTCAATAAACACACAATGACTTCCCAAAATAATCCATCCTAATCGGGATCATCATATTCCGTTGTTATTTTTGGAAACATCCATGAACCTGTCACTCCCATCAGCAGACTCATTTAAATTCGCACAACCAAACGGGACCGAAAATCTTTTTAATTAAATTTACTTTATATTTTTGGTTGAGTTGAAAAATGTTTGCCGTTCATTTGAGCGTATGCAAATAATGTCATAAATAAAATGGCTGTACGCCATGACCTTTTCGGCATTATACCTGAAACCCCAGATACCCTGTTTAATTGTGGTTGGGGATATTGGTATATATTATGGAATATGTTTTACCTTTTTTAATTGTTTCTAGAATTAGCACAGAAGTATTGTCTTGAGAAAAACAAGCAATTTTTTGGGAGGGAAATATTTTAAATAAATGTTGAACAGATAAGACATCTAGTTACCTCTTATTTTCCAGTTTGTTTTCATACAGAAAATAACAACTATTTATTTTTTAGGTTAAATATTATTCACTTTAAAATTTCTTGTCTTATTTTCCTTGATAAAACGTATATTTAAAAAATGTAGTGTTTTTTACTACTATATTTACTATATGATCTGCTGTAGGGTATGTTTCTTGTCCATTTAGTTGTAATCGCTTGCCTTCTTTTTTTGGCACTATTGCTCTGTGGTTTGTGTCATTCATTTGGCTTTTGTTCCACTTGGCAGCCACCCGACACCTTCGTCCTTTTGCCTCCCCCCGGCTTCCCCTCTCCTTTACCCGCTGTCGCTGCCATTGTGCCGAGCCTCATTTATTTTACTTACACGCATGCGATGGCAATGGCGATGCCGCCAACGTCGCGTCATTTATGACACCTTGACTGAAAAATGAGCACACCCCACAGGGGCGGGTAGGTGCCAAAGGGGGTAGGAAGTGGGATGGGGGGGGGGGGGCGGTAGGTGGCTGCATAGGGGTGCCACAGGTGAGGTTGGTCTACGTGGGTGTCTGGGGTGCGGTTGTTGGCAAACGCACATTCATAATTTCATTTTCCTCCGAGACGACTCGCTATGCCCGCATACCTCTCTCTCTCTCTTCTTATCTTTCCATCTCTTTCGGTAATAATACACTGCAACAAATAGGTAAGGTGAGTTTTGGAAAGTTTTAAAATAAGTTTATTATAAAAATCTCTGGAAAAGAAAGTAATAAAATACCTTTGGCTGGAACAAATATCATTGATGAGGCAAATAAGGAATTAAGAAATGTTATAGGAATATGCATTTATATATTAAGTTTAATAATGGTTAATAATAAATTTATAGTTCCTCATTCTTCTGAAAATGTTATGAAATGTTATAATTTAAAGGGTGCAGTTTTATTATTAATATTACATAATTTTTATTCTTAGCCTTCGGTTTGTATTGTAGATCACTTTAACATGATTAAAAGTTCTTTTACGGAAAATAAAAAACTAGTTTATTATTTAATATTAATCTCTGATCACCACTTATATTATTTGTTTTTTAATTAAGCCTTTTCGAGGGTTTAACTCTACAATTGCTGTGGATATACTTTTCCACTGTCTTTCCTCCCACTCTGCTCCACTTTTGGCGTGCCCCATCCGCCGCCGCCGCCGCCGCCATGTCTCTTTGTGTCTCCTTATTATGCGTCTGAAATTGAAAAACTTTGTTTGCCGGCACGCTGGGGTTAACAAATAGGCTGCCTTGACTTGGCCTTCCCATTGCCCTGGCACCTCCCCCCTCCCCCTCCCCTCTTGCCATTTCCTCATCCGCTTGTGGCAACACCCAGGAGTGCGTCACATAATTTGATGCCTTTTATGGCTTTTAATTTGTTGCCGTCGCTTCTGTGTCACTTGCCTTCTGCCCTTGCTCTGGCATGTCCCTTTTTTTATTATTATTATTTGAATCTGCCAGTTGTCGGGACTGTTTTTTTTATGATTTCTGGCGGCTAATGAGAGCGACGAAAGGAGAAAAAATCAAATCACTTGAAGGCTAGGCTAAGAAAGGTAGAAATGGCAACAAGTGGATGATCGAGATGGCCAATTCCACCTCTAATTGTTCTAAAAAAAAAGGAGCACTAAGTGAATCATCAAAACAGTGGGAAATAGGATTTCTCTGGGTTATACATTTAACACTAATGGTGGTTGTGTCTGGCAAAAAGGGTGTGTGTCACTGTCGCGTGATCTCGCTGCTTTGATTGCCTGCTCTAGTAACGAAAATTGATTTTGCTTGTTTATTGCAAAATATTGTTTGTTATTGTTTTTCCAACCCACCCCAACTCTTAACGTCATTTTTCCCACACTTTTGTTGTTATTTTCTAAAGTTTTTCGTCCGCTCACGTCCGCTTAAATTCGCGTTTTGTTCGTGTTGACAACGGCACTGGGTTCCATTTACGTTGAGGTCCTTGGGAAATTGATTGTTTTTGTGGGTACTCTGTGGAGCAATGCGTTGTAATATAAATTTGGAAAGCTTTAAGTTTTCATTTTCATTCTCAAATGAATTGTTGTATAAAAAAGAGAACTCACAACTAGCAAAGCTCTTCAAAGTATCTTGGAGTAATTAAATAATCCAGGGATAACAACTGAGATATTTACAAGCAAGACTCAACACTGAGTACCAACTAAGCCATCTGCTAACAAGTTTCTCAATATTTGCATATTTTTATGGGATCTCTCTCTCTCTCTTTTTGCATATATCCTAACATCCTGATGCGTCGCCTTACTTCCAGCCATCCATCAGCTATGGAGCACATTTATAAATTATGCAGCCTGCACTAAAAAGTAACAACACAATTCTGACTCTGCCTTTTGTTGCTGACTCGGAGAGCCTTTTGTTTATACTTTTAATAAACAAGAGCTACAGATAGAGAGGGGATACTCCCCAACTCATGTGCACTATATGCATTATGGAAGCCGCCTTCCTGTTGCACCTGTGGAGACACTACACAAAAAATAGTACAGCGTATTTTGTGATTTTATTAAATTTATGTAGTTCTTCATAAAATTTCCTACATTCAGAGAGAGTTCTGTGTGTATTTAAGTTTTAAATCATATAAATTAGAGACTTTGTATTCTTATTACTTATATAGTTATCCAAACAATTTAAATTTAATTAGATTTATAAATAAGAGGTCTCGTAAACAACTGCATTTTAGAAAGGATCACTCATTTCTCTCCCTGCAGCTTTGCATATTCTGCCATGCTATTTGCCATTTGCTTTTTGTTAAATTGCTTCTTTGTGTTCACGTGCAAATTTCGACGGTTTTTACCTTTCGTTCTTTACTTTTTTTTTATATATTTCCCCACCGTTTTATTTCACTTTTTTTTTTGGTTTGTTTTTGCATTTTTTCCGTGGCGTTTTTGTTGGCCAACCTTTTGTGCCATGTGCGGCTGCTTTATTCAGTGCATTTTGTTTGCATATCAAAATGCGTGAAATGTGTGCAGGAGCGTTCGGGGATGGGGGAAAGGTATAACTATATATGAGAGGAATAGTTTTGGACGGAATACACCGTACCGTACACCGAGGCTTTGTTCCCGTTCTGGGCCAACTTATTAGTGACGTTTCGGCCCCGGCATTTTCCCATGCATAAAAATGTAAGCTCTGCCAGGGCCAGCGAAATTTATGTGCGTATAAATATACATGTGAGTGAGAGGGAAAAATAAGCTAAATTTTTACAACCGCATTTCTTTTGGCGGCACTACTTCCATTGCAAATATTCCAGGCATTTGTTGGGCTTAGCAAAAACCACAAATTAACTTGCTCAAACAGAGAAACTGCGAATATATAAAAACTTGTGGGATACTTGGCCCAGAGCAAGGGCTCTTCGTCCTCGAACGGAAAATACCCTGCACGAGGAAGCCTCTCCGAGCTGCTTTAATTATTCCCTAAAGTGAGGTTTAAATTTAAGGCTTACCAACAGCCTGGAATGCGATTTGACAACTGGCTAATACCTTAAGTTACCCCGCCCCATTTGGAACCTTGTAATTCCTCAAACCTTTTAGCATAACTCATTAAACTCCCTTTCATGTTCACGGATGTGTTTCGGTCAGTTTGGAAAATCACAAGCCTGATCGTTGTCCTGACAACGCTGATCCCTGAAAAGGACCCTAAACAAAGCGGGAGCCCAGTGGCCGGAATGGCAACTATTGTGGTGACATTTGCCCGGACCAAAAACACTTCGTTCCACATCACACAAAATGCCAATGGTTATGCTAATGCCAAGGTGGAATATCCAGCAGGAGCATCAGCAGATTCAGGACCCGCGTCCAGGACCACGAGCTAGAGCTGTAGCTGGAGCCGGAGCTGGAGCCGGAGCGAGAGCAGCCGCAGCCAGTCAACTTTTATTTCAACTTTATGCCATTTGGCCACCATCGGACCTTAAGTGGGGTCTGTCAGCATGTGTGCGGGTCCTAACCTCCTCAACGGCGTCGTTCCCGGATCCCATCCCCGTTCTCTGTGGCCTGTGTCTGTGAGTCCACTGGCAGAAATATCGGAGGATTTGAAGGTATTTTATTGTTGGTAATGGGAAATGTTTTAGGAAATAAATTTCAAATTAATTTAATATTGAAATATACATTTTTTAACGTCTCATTCTCTCAGAAAGTTAACTCCTTAAATTTGAAAAACAAACATTTCCAAGGAAATTTAAGCTTTAGAAACACAAGGTATATTATTTATTCATAAATATTTTAGCTAGACCAAGGAATAATAATTTGTCTTAATTCTAAAGTCCATGTTTATAATATTTTAGCAACCTCCACGCTGATGAGCTAATATTTCTAAAGTTAAGCGGAAAAACTTTGGAAAATATTTCCCAAAGTGTCCATTTGAGAGGATTATGCGGCATAAGGTGGGCAGACGAGGACAGAGAAAGGACAGGGAAATGACAGGACAGGAAAGTCAGTGGGGAAGTACCGGGGCAGGATCAAGCGGTCAGCGGGTAGTTCCTGTTAAATTCAGGTGTGTTACCCTCTCCGCGCCCCTCATCTTAGCACCAACTGCATGAGCTCATGTCGATGTGTGTGTGCGTCGCCGTGTGTTTGTCCAAGCTAATACCTTTTTATGACCGTCATATGTTAATGCGGCTTCATTAACATTTTAATGTCGCCGGTCCCAATAAAATAACACCAAAAACAAAGCGAAAAAAAAAACCCTAGAAGAGCAGAGCGAACTCAGAAGAGACGCTAATTAAAAAATTTAATTTAACAAAAGTAAATAAAGAGAGAATGGAGAAACGAGTAACGAGAAAATTCAAATAACATAATTTTATATAAAATCCTGGGTAAACATTTGCATTTTTTGCGGGCATACAAAAAAAAAAGGGAAATAATTAAGGAGAGGGAACATCTATATAAGTCGCCTTTGGCAGTCGATTCTATTTGTACATTTAAGGGTAAGATAACAAATATCATTGGTAATTATTATAGTAAATATAGTTATTTATACGAGCAAATAAATTACTATAGGCCTTAAAAAATATAACCTAGTTTGAAGTGTAATTCATAATTTATAGCCATATGAGATAATTATAACAAATTCCTTGCTGATATTTAGTTGAATTGATTTGTTATATATTTTTTTTAACTTTATCTGTTTATTACTATTTATTATATTATTATTTTAATCAACGTTAAAGTAACCAGAATATTAAAAAATATTTACCCAAGCCCAAAAAGGTGGCAAAAATGTTTTTCTGACAGAATGCAAAGTTTGGGGAAGGTAAGTAAAGGCAAAATAAAGAAAGGAACCCGCAGTTCCCACTCAAAAATCCACGAGCGCGTAAAGGGTTTGACGAAAAAGTAATTTTAAGCATCGTTTAATTTTCATTTTGTGTAACTTTTTGCCGACCCCGTTCAATGTGGCCCCGCCCCCCTCATTATCCTTCCTTTTACTGGAGTTTTTTTTACCATAAACCTTTTTGTGCTGGACATCGTTGTCCAGTGGACATTTGAGCAGAAAAATTTGCTCACTTTTTTAACAAAGTTAATTTTTATTCTCCGCTCTCTGATTTTACGCAATGTTTTCCTCTCCTCGTTCTTGGGTTTCTTCGGTTTTTTTTATGGAGTTTGCAGCAATCAAACAGCAGAAATTGTTTAACAAGTATCAAGGGTTTTGTTTTCGTTGTTACAGTATTTTATATATATATATATATATATATTTTTAGGCCATCAAAATGGCAGAGGCAAGGTCAAGTGACCCGTTTGACTGGGCAGGCGGAAAGAATTTGTGGAGGCGGCGGGTTAAATTTATTAATTGAAGATGGTTTCTTGGAGATATAAATAGCTCTTTTCCATATAGTTTGAGATAGGGGAATTGTGATTATTATGATTAATATTTATAATCAATTTCTTATGGCTTTAATAAGTAAGCTAAACTGAATTACTTTTAGATTTCAGGCACAGTTCATATAAGAAGGGAACATGTTATTTATAATAGATTTATGCTGGCCTTTAATTATGTCCCTGTGATGCAAATATTTTAAGAAAACATAGTTTTTTTTTATAATTATTTCACTAACTTCTAACTGGTAAACGTGCTAGAGTAAATATTTTGTTGAAAACTATTCTGGGGAGGAAATTAATTTAAAGAAAAGTATTATAACATATTAAGGAGCTCTTAATAAATCTATCCATAACTCTCCATAATTTCACAATTTTATTTATTAAAATTCCGATGCCTCACTTCATTCCTAGAAGCCTTCGCCCAGAGTCCTTGTGGCTAAAACAAGCTGACATCCATTTCGCAAGATGTTTACCCATTTCATGGTGGCTGTTTGGCCTACCTTCCTGCATACATGTGGAGGTGAATGGGGCCGACCGAGTATGCCAGAGAGTTGGGAAAAATTGGGGTGTCCTTGCACTTGCACTGATCAAGTCAGGACCACCACCACCACCTTTGCCTCAATCTCGGTTGCCGTTTGGACAGCAGCAAACTGCGTTGAGGGGCGGGCAGAGTCTGAGTGCCGAGCAAATGCAATTTGCATATGCATGAAGCTCTGTGGCCGACATTTTTGCAAGTGTAAAGTGTAAGAGGTGCAAATGACAGTGACCAGGGGGTTAAGGTGGAGGAAGGACGTCGCCGGCAATGATTGTGCAACAACCAAAGGCGAAGAAGGAGAGAGAGAGGGCGAGAGCAGGAGTACAAGTTGCAAAGTGGTTGCTTTAAGTG
>JAEIIU010049078.1:0-16975 GCA_018874675.1 Drosophila baimaii | reverse complement strand
AAGTAACAAATTATCTGCTAGGGTATATAAACTTCGGCTACGCCCGAAGTTAGCTTTTCTTACTTGTTAAGCATAGTTTTCGTCACCGTTTAAGGAGGTTTAACTACTTAAGTGATTATTTAGCACCCCCTTTTAATAAGGGGTTAAATGTAGCTAGGCAAAAGTTGCCAAGTTCAGATATTAAGCTATATTTCCCATAAAACCCATTAAAAACATTTCTGTGACTAAAATCTCAACACATGTTTCTCATCCTTAGAATCTTGATTATTTACAAATAATAAGTAATTTTTTTTTGTAAGCTAGGCAATTATTTTTCCATTTTCCTTTTTATATTGTTTCCAATACCTGGGTTTTTTTTTTGTCCATTTGTCATCGAAGTCGCCGCCGCTGCTCTCTATCGAAATTAATTTCAAGTTCCTGGGAATGCAGATGGCATGTGTGTGTGAGGTGTGTGTGTGTGTGGTGTGTGTGTGTGTGTGTGTGTGTGTGTGTGTGTGTGTGTGTGTGGAGAAAGCACACATTGTCAAAATACTTTCGACAGCACTTTCTTCGCCCATCGAATGCAGCAGTCCGAGGTGAAGGAATTGCAACTTGTAACTCGCAACGAGGACGAGGACGAGGATGAGGACGGGGACTAGGATGAGGACGAGGACTAGGACGAGGACGAGGATGAGGACGATGGCGGATGATGGCCCACTCGAAGTTGCCCTGTGAGCCGCCGCCATTATTATTTTCCAACTGCTTGTGCGAGCAAAATTCTTCTGGGGTTGTTGCCGGTTGCCTCTCAATTTATTTCTGGCTCGTACTAGTTGACTCTTTTAATAACCAATTTGGCACAAAGTCGGTGGCAACTTGAGCGATATTANAAACCCCCTGGTCCGGACTTATGCTCCAAAGCTGAGCAAACTTTTACCTGCCAGTCGCTGCCGCTGTAGTTGGCAGAGGTCCTGGCTAAAGGACCTGGCTGTAAGTTAATGGAAAACGCACACACACACACACACGCACATTCGAGAAAAGCTGAAGAGGCAACGCTCTGCGGCTTAGGTCCTGTATTATGAAAAGCTCATCTAATTTCAATCAATTGTGTCAGTCGGCGGGGGGGACGAAACTTTCCAGGTGTAAGGGGAGAGAGGGGGGATGGAGGGTGTTCAAATCAAATGAAATCAAAACGAATCAAAACGAAATTTAAAGGTTGCGAGGGGGCAGCACTTTAAAGGGGAAAGCCACACCGCTGAATACCCAGTTAGAGGTTGGTAAAAATCGTTGCCTACTTTATGGCGGCTAAGTAAATGGGTTTTACCAGGGAAAATTGTTTTGTTTTTAAATAGAAATTTGATAAGGAGGAAAGTAGCGATATATAGATATATATATTGATTCGATAGTTGTCTCAAATATGTGCAATAAATCTATATTCTGTTTAATATATAGAAATGTGCCAAAGAAAAGCTTAAGCCACATCTAAACTAAACATCATTGTTGGAAATAAATATAAAGCGTTTGACCAAAAAATACACTAAGTAAACAATTAAATATTAAGTATATATATAATATAAATAAAATATTCTTTTGCGAACATTAAATTTATATATTTAACATTAAAATATAAATTTCAATTCAATTAAATTCAATTATTACTATTATCCTAAACAATTAAATATTAAGTATATATATAATATAAATAAAATATTCTATTGCGAACATTAAATTTATATATTTAACATTAAAATATAAATTTCAATTCAATTAAATTCATTTATTACTATTATCCTAACGCTACAAGTACAGACTTATATTTATTGCGTTAGGCACGTTGAATAAATTTCAATTTTTTTTCTTTTTTATAATTTAAGTTTATAATACATTTTAATTATTAAGAAACTTATAGCTAAACATTTATAATATAAATACATTTAAAAGTAATTAATTTAATCGATTTAATCGAAGAAACAAATCGATTAAATTGATATTTTAATGTTAAATATAGTATAGTCTACCTTTACGTACATAAAATCGAGCCGAATAAGACCTTGAGCTTGCTAGAACCTTTCACACAAAAACAGGGAACGTTAAGAGCGATATTTATCGATATTTAATATTTCGATATATCATAATTTACCAGCTTATCGAAGCCTTTAAAGGCTGAAAGCACAACAGATTGTTGCTAGGCAAATAAATTTGTTAAGCAAATGTTGCTAGAAACATGTTGCATCAATCATGGCAACTGTCAAAAGCCGAGGGGCAGCTATAGCCCCTACCCCCCCCCCCNTTTGGCAGGGTTCCCTGGATCCTGGTTGCTGGATCCCTGCACTTGTCATAAAGCCGACAGAGTCAGCGGCTCGGAACCAACGAACCACTTAATCATATCAGCACAATAAGTCAACGGTGGTGCGGCGGTGGTCCCGGGGGGCAATAAAATTAAATCCTTGCCGCGCTCCACAGGGCTCAAAGAGCAGGGAAAAATGGAATGCAAAAAAAAAATAAAAAAATACAGCCATAATAATAAGCGAAATCAATGGCAAGTCACCTTGAAGCCAGCTCCCGTTTCACCTGGAGGCGGAGCCAAGAGCACGCAAAAGGCTGGAAGCTGGAAGAAACCCATCCGCAGAAGGTAAAGAAGCTGCTTTTCACCCATCCAGCCCATCCATGTCGAATATGGAGGACCCTCTCACTTAGTTGCGCAGGATAATAAATTTAGTTTAATGGCAAACTTAGGAAGTATCTTCAAAATATTAATATCACTTAAAAAAAATGTCACTTTCTAGGTTGTTTCTCCTTAAAAGTACTAAAAGGGGGTTTGAAATCCCTTTAAAATGTGCCCAAAAGTATGCTATGTTTATTTCATAAAGAACAAATTAAATTTACACTCTACACTTTATATATAAATTGTTAATTAATAAAAGATATAGATGAAAATTATGTTGCTTAAATTAAGTAACCAATAAATATTTTATATAAAAAAATATATATATTTGCACTGCTTTTGGTGACTGAAACATTTTGTAGCATACTTTTAGGCGCCTTTTTAGGGGGGATTTCAAATCCCAAGTACTATATATTTATTTTGTTTCTACACTTTATATATAAATTGTTAATTAATAACAGATATAGATAAAAATTACGTAGCCTAATTTAGGTACCCAATAAATATTATATAAAATTTATTTTGTTTATTAAATTAAATGATGTTCTTTTATATTTAAAAGCGAATTGAAACACCTGTTAGGGCAACCCCTTGGTGAGGGTGCACAAAGCTGCTTATTCGCATATTAAAAATTGTTTATTTATGTTCCGTTCTTTGTGGGTTAACCAGAAGGAGGGAGCGAGATGGAGAGAGAGTGAGAGAGAGAGAGCGAGATAGAAAGCCCCGGTAAGGTAATCGATTTATGTGCTGCTATTTACAATTTTTGATTTATCCTCCTTCGGCGGCTTTTGTATAAGGACGAAAAGTTTGTCAAAACATTTGACAAATCTGCATGTTTGTAAGGGGCGGGCTCTGCATGTGTGTGTGTGTGTGTGTGTGGGGGGGGGGGGGTAGAGTCCTTGCGGCTGAAGAGTCCTGTGCGTGCGTGCGTGCGTGCCTGCCTGCGTGCGTGCTAGGCGTTCTTCCTGGGGAGGGGTGGCTTTGGCGCAGGACGACCTTCGTGAACCTTAGCTAAGCCCGGCTCTATTTATAGCCCTCATCACATCGCTTTTCCTTGCTTTTCCTCGTGTTTTTTTTTTTTTTTTCATAGTATCGGCAAACTTTTCTTACATTTAATTTGATTGTTTTCCCTCTTTCTTTTTTTTTTTTGTTGGCCGCAAAGAAAGTCGCGCGAAAAGGCAACACAAAGGAAAATGATGAAAATAAAAGCCGTCGACGAGTGAAACTTTTCCTGGCTGGGCCCATTAAAAATCCCAGGGTAAATTCAATAAAATTAAGCATAATAAATAAAATCAAATCAAATTAAAACGACAATAAAAGCGAGATAAATAAATACACACACAAGGCGATACCTTATGGCAGCTGAGGGAAATATGAGAATGATGAGGGGATAAGGATATGGGGATGGGGAGGATTTTTTTGGGATATTTTTTTGGAGAGAGAAAAGGTATAAAAGCAAGTAGAAAATATAAGCAATTTCTAGAGGAAATAATCTTAGAAATATAGTAATAATAAATTATAAATAATCATAAAAAAAACTGCAATCATAATAAATTATAAATAATAAAGTGTTCTAATGAAAATTAAATATAATTAATGCTAAATAGCAATAGCTGCCAGGCTACTGGGAGGAGAAAAAAGCTGTTTATCGAAATTTTCGATATTTTTGTAAGCTTAAAATTGATTTTAAATCGATTAAAAACGCTTATGTAATCGACAATCAATCGATTTTATAACAAAACTAGCTTTATTTAAGACCATTTCATTTTTTAAAACCATTTCAGAGTAAGCTGCAACATAATCGATATAAAATTGATTTCTAATCGATTAGAAAGACATATGCAATCGATAATCCTATAAATCAGGCTCAAAATTAGCTTAATTTTGGATCATTTTATTTATAAAAATAATAATTCAGTTTGAATTCAATACTAAAGCCAGGTTTACCTGCAACATAATCGAATTTGTCGATATCCACATAGATTAGAAATCGATAAACAATGCATACGTTATCGTTAATCATATAAAATACCCCACATACAAACTCCGCTTTGTTTTTGTCCAAAATTGTTTTACATTTCGTTTATTAACTTATTTATTATTATTATTAATTATTATATTAAATTAATATTAATTCTTGTGCCTTTTTGGGGTTTCAAAAGTAAACTTAGTCTTAAGATTAATCGGAAAGCTATTTGTGTGAATCGATTTTTATAGAGAGAGAGGGAGATAGAACGAGAGATAGAGATAGAGAGAGCGAGCGAGCGATCCCTCACAGCCGGGATACACCCTCGTTGGCATACAGCTTCTGATCCTTGAGCGGATTAGGATTGGGAGTGACCTCGTCGCCAGTCACCACCACCACTCGCAGAGCCAGATTCTCCTCCTCTTGAACCCGATCCCTGCCATCCCTTAAGGGCTCCTCCATCACTCCATCCCCATCGAACCGAACCTTGGTTTGGTTTGCCAGCTCCGGCTTGGCTGCATCCGTCGTGCTGGCTGCCACCATCTGGCTGCGTCGGAGATCGGTGCTAATGGCATGGAGCGTGTTGTAGCAACGCCGAAAGCTGGGCCGCTCCCACGGATCTGTCCGCCAGCAGAGCAGGAGGAGAGTGTAACTGGGAGGGGGGGTACAAAGTTGAAGAAGTTAGAAAATATCTGCCGAAAGGAACTACAGAAATACCCACAGCTTATCCGGACAGATGGCCGGCTGCTGAAGGCGACCACCCTCCTTGACATGGGCCAGCACCTCGAAGTTGTTCCTCGCGGCATATGGCTGCTGGCCCAGCGTCAGGATCTCCCAGCAGAGCACCCCGAAGGCCCACACATCCGACTGGGTGGTGAACACCCCATCCACCAGGCTCTCCGGTGACATCCAGCGGACGGGCAGCAGGCCCTCACCCTCCTTGCGGTAATAGTCACTCTTGTAGATGTCCCGGGCCAGGCCAAAGTCACCGATCTTCACGGTGCGTCGTCGATCCACAGCCGCGGATCCTGAGGGTGTCGTCTCCGTTACCAGGCAATTGCGGCAGGCCAGGTCGCGATGCACAAAGTGCATATCCTCCAGGTAAGTGCAGCCATTGGCCACGTCTATGCACATGGCCAGCAGCTCGGAGAGGGAGAGACCAGGATCCTTAAGGAATTTGGAGTTGAGAAGAGAGATAAAGAGAGAGGGAGTCTTAACAGAGAGAGGACTCACCTGACTGCTGCTGGTGGCCCTGGCTGCCCGCAGGTAGCTAAGCAGATCCCCCGCCTCCATGTGCTCCATGATCAGCGAAATGGACTCGGTGTCAAAGCAGATCCCCACCAGGCACACGATATTCTCGTGCTTGAAGTTGCTCATCAGCTGGGCCTCCTGGAGGAGTTCAGCAAACTCACTGGCGCCCTTGCGCAGGCTCTGCGGGGGAGATCGAAGGGATTAGCTGGAGTGCAGTTTGAACCCTTAAAAACCTAGAACCCACCTTAATGGCCACCCGCTGCGGCTCCTTGTCCTTGTCCTCCTCCGACTGCAGCTGACCCTCGTAGACCTCCCCAAAGGCGCCGCTGCCCAGGAAGCGTAGCAGCTTCAGTTGACTCCAGTTGATCTGGGGCAGCAGGGCTATGTCCGCATCGCTCAGCGTGGTGGAGAAGGCACGATTCCGGGCGGCCAGCAGTTGCTGCTGCGTCTGCAGTGTGGACAGGTTGCTCCAGATGCTGGGACGGCTCTGCTGGAGCAGCTTCTTGGCGCGCAGGCGACGCTTTTGGACTGCAAGATCAAGAGAGAAAAACGAATCAGGAAAATCCCTTAAAGATCTCCTCCTGGGACACCCTACCCTTTCGCACCAGCACCAAGGCCAGGACACAGCTGGAGACAATGGCCGCGGGCGCTATGATGGCCAGCACCAGGGAGCCTCGCTTCTCGGGCGACACAAAGGGCTCCGCCACCCGTTCACTCTCCTCGCTCCACGGGCCCCAGCCATGCTCCTGGCTGCGTGCCCGCACCCGAAACAAGAGCAACCTGCTCGAGTGCAGGCTCCGGACAATGCAGCTCAGCTCGGTGGTATTGCAATAGTCCAGCCAATGGTCCTCCACCACCATGGGTTCCTCGGCCCAGGGCAGCTGCTCCACGGACCCGTCGCTGGCCGCACGCCTTCGTCGTCGTCGCCGCCGCCGCCTGCCCTGGCCATCGCTCCTGGCCTGCAAGGCCTCCAGATTGTACAGGTCAATGGGTGCACCATTGCCGCGTGCCGGTGTCCAGGTGACGCGGAACACCTCCTCGGCTATGTGCTCCAGCTGCGGCTTACCCGGCTGACTGGGTGCATCGCCCAGCGTCTCGTATGCCTCAAGGTGTCCCGGGTACAGGGGCGCCGCTCCCGCTCCCGCTCCCGCTCCCTGGTTGGTGGCCACCGCATAGCCCACGAGGAGGCGACACTGATAGCGTGTGCGTGGCTGCAGGGGCTCCAGCACCATGCGCGTATGATTGCCGGCCACATTGCGACGCAGCTGCTCGGCGGGGGAGCGGCACTCGAGGAGCAGCGAGGTGAGGGGATCCGGTGTGCCCGGCCAGGTGAGACTGAGGGAGTAGGGTCCCAGTTCCAGGAGCTGTAGCTCTGGCAGCGCCGCAAAGCTGCGCACATGGAGGCGTCCCGTGCTATTCATCTTCGTGGGCGTGGCATGGGCCTGAACCCAGAGGCGATAGGCGGTTCCTGGACGGATTCCCGCCAGGCGGTGACTGCCCGCCGTCTCCAGGCGTCGCGATTCCACCTTCTCCGGCTCCTTTAGATCCTCCTCCTGCTCCTCCTCCTCCTCCCCCTCCCTTTGCCAGTGGAGCGTGTAGTAGACACTCTCGCTGCGCAGGAGCTGCGGCGGCAACCAACTGACCTCCAGTTCGCTGGGACTCAGCACCCGCACGCTGAAGTTCCTTGGCGCCGAGGGCGTGGCGGCGGCGGTCAGCAGTTCCAGGGGCGCCATGGAGACGGTGGGCAGGCCCAGCCTCTTTTGGTAGTAGCTACCGATGACTCCCATCAGGCGGTAGCGGGTGAAGGGCAGGAGTCCGGTGAGGCTAAGGGTATCGCCGGCACTCAGCTGCCAGTGGCCCAGCAGCGGCGGCGGTGACTCCTCCTCCCTGTCGAGGGTCAAGTTCAGTTGGTAACTGACTCCGGGCACAGGCATGGCACACTCCGCCGCGGCCAGGAGCTGGGGCAACTTCAGGCTACAAGCCTGCTCCTCACACTCCGCACCCGCTCCCAGGGAACCCGAACTGGCGGCGGCGGCGGGCAGCAGGAGACACCTCTTCGCGGGATAAGCCTGGTAATTGTGGGCCTGCAGCAGACGCACCTCCTCCGGCTCCAGCTCCACCATATACTCCAGCTGCTGTCGTCGTCGCCCGTAGGCCCGAATGCTGCCATTCCTCAGCGTGTAGAGGTAGCCCGCATCCTGGGCCAGCTGCCCCGAGATGGAGTCATCGCCCTGCAGGCTGAGCTGTGCCCGCAGAGCACTGCTGGCCGTGCACAGCTGCCGGGCCACATCGTAGACACACAGCCGCCCCTGCTGATCCACCAGATTCAGGGTCTCCGCACCCGGCTCCAGGCTGCCGGCATGCAGGCGGATCAGCGGCTGTGCCGGCATCGTTCCCTGCTGCTGCTGCTGCAGCTGGAGCAGCTCCGAGCCATCGGTGAGGTTGCGTCCGCGCAGGGAGCCATTCCTGGGCAGCGCCTGATCGTACTCCAGCCAGATCAGCGACCGGGCACTGGGCAGGGCCACCAGGTCGCGCAACAGCCGACCCCTGGGCGTGCTCCACAGCCGCTGGCCCTGCAGGATTTTGCCCTCGAAGTGGCACAGATCCAGGCCATAGATGACAGCAGCCGCCGCCGCCTCCTTGCCCCCATCCAGCTCCGCCCAGTAGACGATGCGCTGCACCCAGTCCACGGCCAGGGCCAGGACCTCGGCCCGCATGCGTGCCAGCTTGGCGGGCGCTGCGCCCGGCACATGGGTCAGCAGCTCCACATGCTCGTTGACCCACAGCAGCCGCTGTTCGCCCTCCATCACCGCCAGATGCTCCACGGGACTGGCCGTGTGCACCAGACGCCGGCGACTGCGCGTGTCCAGGTCCAGCTCCCCGATGAACTCCGCATTGGCGTACAGGATCCGTGGCACGGCCTGCACCTCCGGAGCCACATGGAGCGCATGGCTGGCGGCTCCTGCCGCCGCTCCAGTGGCAGCCACGCGTGCCTCCACCTGGAAGTGATAGGTCTGATCGGGTTGCAGTCGCTCCACACGTGCCTCCAGGGCACTCTGATTCAGTCGCAGCTCCTCGTGCAGCTCCGTGCCCAGCCAGCAGCTGATGTGATACTCCAGCGCCTGGACAGGCGCCTCCTGGCCCTGCTGCTGCTCGGGGCTGTCCCAGCGCAGCACGGCGCTCACATTGGCCTCCAGGAGTGGAGCCGAGAGTCGCTCCACGAACACCCGCAGGCGACGGGGCTGGGTGGGCGCTGCCGGCGGCGTGGTGAGCTGGACACGCGTGGTCATGCCACTCCGCCAGGCCGTGCGCGGCGTGATGCTGATCCTCAGCTGGAGCTGCGCCTGCGGCAGCTGGGTGAGGCGGGCGAAGGGCGTGGTCAGGTCCAGGGTCTGCAGGCGCTGGCCGTACTCCAGGAGCACGCGATACGAGACACTGTGGTTGCCCGCCGACGTGGAGGGTTGCCAGCGGACATGGAAGTCATCCCAGTGGCCATCGTCCAGGCGCACGCTATCCGGAGCCACGGTCAGGGGCACCACGCCGCTGTCCAGCGGGGGAGCGGAGGATTGCGGGTCCAGCAACTGGAGGGCAGAGGCGGGCGAGGCTTCCCTGGGTGCCGGCAGCTCCATGGCATCCTGGGGAGCAGCGAGACGCACCAATCGCGCCCGCCGTCCGCTCTCCTCCAGCCAGAGGAGCGCGCCCAAAGGTCTCAGCAGCTGCAGGCTCTGGGGGATGACCCGCTGACCGCCAGTTTGATGCATTAGCTGGGGTAGATCCTCGCCTCCTCCTCCAAGGATCAAGGGAGCTCGGTACAGTCGCAGGGAGGAGGCCGCGGCACTGCCCACCACCAGCCAGTAGAGCTGCTCCTGCTGCGTGTCCAGCACAAAGGAGGCTATGCTGCCCTCCAGGCCGCTCACCCGATAGTAGGACACCGCCTCCTCGGGCGTGCCACCATGCCGGGCCAGCTGCGAGCCGGTGGCATAGTAGAGATGGCCCTGCCGCGTGTCCATGGCCAGGGAGCGGGCCTCGAAGATGGGCAGCAGGCGGCGCCTTCCCGTCCACGGGTCCATGCGCACCACACAGTTCCTGGCCAGATCCGTCCAGTACAGGCGTCCGCCCCGCCAGTCGTACGTGACAGCGCCCACATGACGCAGTGGCTCCGCCAGGGGACAGCCCGCCCCGGCCGCCTGGCTGTGCAGCAGATTGATGCAGTGCAGCCGTCCCCCCCTGCCACTGACATAGTACCCAATGCTGTCGTTCACCATGGTCATGGGCCCCGGATCCTGATCCTGCAGCCTGGCCACCTGCAATTCCGCCCGCTCGCCCAGTTCGTCCGTCACGAGGAGGCGTCCGCCGCTCCGGCTGGCCCAACGCAGGCGATGCGGTCCCAGCGGCCAGGTGCGAGCCTCCAGCGGAGCTGTCCACGCCCCCGGCTCACCGCCATCCGCCCTGATGGCCCGCACCCGCAGCTGATAGAGATTGTCCGGCTGCAGGCGCTGCAGGCCGAAGAAGGGTCCGCGGATATTCCGGATGCTGAAGGCACTCTGGCTGGCCACGTCCAGGACCTCCAGCTCGTAGCTCCAGCCGCGAGCCATGTCCGCGGACTGGTAGGGATTGCGGCCGGGCTCCCGCCACGAGATCTTGGCCGCCTGGGCGCCCAGGCGAGCCCTCAGCCGGTGGGGACTGCCTCCTCCGCCGCCGCCGCCGCCAAAGCTCGTCAAGGGTTGGGCATCCGGCACCAGAAGCATCACTGCCCAGCAGTCGGGCAGCTGCTTGAGGGGCCACGAGGCACGCTCCGATCCCTGACCCACCACCAGCACCAGGTTATCCTTCTCGGGCAGCAGCCAGGAGCTGCCCAGCATGGCGAAGCTCTGCCAGGCGTGGGAGGAGCCATTGAAGGCCAGTGATTGCTTGAAGCCGCCGTCATAGCTCAGCTCGAGGAACCTGTTCTCCTCCGCCTCCGCCTCCTCCTGCTCTGCCTGCGGCAACAGGAGGCGGATGAGCCAGTGCTGCGGCTGCAGGACGAACCAGCCCGGCTGCCGGATCCTGAGCAAACGATGCCGATGACCACCATGCAGATCCTGACGCCACAGAGCCTCGGCATCGCGCCAAAAGAGCCAACCATTCAGGGCATCCACCTCCAGCTGCTCCACGGGTAGAGGCAGGACATCACCCGCCTTCGCCGCTGCTCCGCCCTCCAGATCCGTGCTGATCAGTTGGCTCAGCTTGGTGTGATTCCCCTGGACATCCAGGGCGAAGTGAAGCCGCCGCTGCTGCCAGTCAAAGGTCAGGCGGCGAGGCAACCAAGATCCACTAAGGTTTCCACTGACAGTGCCCAGTTGCAGTTGCAGTTTCTGGGCAGGACTCACCATCTGGCCCGCCTCCACCTTGAGGCTGGAAGGGGAAGGAGATTCAGCAGGGGAAGGGAGAGGAAGAGGGAGTGGAATGGAGATCCCTACCTTCTTAACTCCCCGCGGACATCGAGCAGCCAGAGCTGCTGATCCTGCTGCGACCAGGCCACATCGACCAGCTCCTCCTGCGACTGATAGATCGTGGAGCTCTCGCCCGCCGGCTCCAGTGACTGCCAGACCACCCGCCTTCTGCCCACCAGCAGCACTGCCTCCGTTAGATCCTTCACTGGCTTCGCCGCAGGCATTGGATGGGTTTCCACGGAGGCCTTGGCTGCTGGACCCTCACCCTGCTTGTTGATCATCGTCAGCTCCAGGGTGTAGTTTGTTCCAGCCAGGAGATGCGAGAAGATGTGGCTACCCCGGGACACTGGCACCAGCTGCTCTCACGGATTAAAGGGTTAGCAGATGCTCGAAGGGGGAGAAGAGGTCTCAGGGAAGGGGGCTCTCACCTGTTCCAGGCTGCGATTGCCCGCGGCACTTAAACGCAGGCGATAGCCCTCAATGGGTCCGTTGGTGAAGCGTCCGGGATGCCAGTGCACGGCCAGGTGTGCCTCATCCATGGCCAGCAGATGCTCAATGACGGGTGGGGAGATGGGTGCTCCTTCGGGTGGCGTTTGATAGGCGGGCGTGGGCGGTGAGTACAGCACCTCGTCGCTGTCCTCGCCAAAGGGCAGCTCGAAGCGGAACTGTGGGGATAGAGAGAGGGAGGGTGTCCTCATTGGAGAGCTAATTCTTGATAGCCTGACTCCGGACTCACCCTGTACTGAGTGTAGGGAATGAGGGCCTCCAGGATCTCACACACATAGTACTCATCGCAATCGTAGTCCGCCAGGTTGAACCAGTTGCTGGCCTCGGGCTCTGCTGGCTTCTGCTGCTCCTGCTTCTGCACCTGCTTCTCCACCTGCTCCTTATCCTCCTCTTGTTGCCCATCCTGCTGCTCCTCCTCTTGATCATCATCCTCTACCCCTCCCCGATGCTCCACATACTGATATTGTATATTAAAGGGTCTGCTGGCCAGATAATGCTCCGGAAAGTGCATGGCCCAGCGTATGGTCAAGGGCGGCGTCTGTCCATCCGGTCTGGGTGCCCGCTCCAGTTGTGGCTGCGTTCGCTCCACCATGGAGCTAATGGCCAGACGCTGGAGATGCCAGTAATCCCGCTGGGCCATCTCGCAGGCGCCGATGCAGGGCATGTCATAGGGCTGGAATTGCAGGGATAACTGGCAGGGAAAAGGATCAGATCCAAGGATCTAAGTTAGGTTTTAGGAGTAGAAATCACAGGCTACCACTTACGCAAGCCTCCTGGCAGGGTTCCAGCTCCTTGAGGGCCCGATACCACTGGGCACAGCCCTTGGTGCACTGCAAGAAAACAGGGGGAAATTCAAAGAGAAAGCAGAAAACAATATATATAAAAAAACCTTTCCTCTTTTTGAATTATTTAAAATTAAATTTATAGAAAAACCCCCCTCGCCTTAAAACTCATAAGTTAAAATTCCTAAGTAAAACACCCATCAAAAATTACAGTGTACATAAATCCAGGCTCTTTTTTTTCCCCCGTTTCCCATGCCACAGTTACCCATGAAAGTCAATCCGCCGCCGCCGCAGCCTTGGAAGCTCCCGCAAGGAGAGTCCCGCCGCAGCATAACCCGCCGGGACACCCTCACCATCCTGTTCGATGGCTTCCTGAGCTGCCTGGAGCGGGAGAAGGACTGGCTGCGGATCATGCACTTTGAGTTCGTGTCCCACTGAACCCCTTTCTGGGCGGCGGCATCAGGTTACCTTCGTGCTCCATCCAGCTACCCCTGAGAAAAACAAGATCCTCCTCCTCCCGTTACTCACCCGCGTCTTGTAGCACTTCTCGCTGTTGTCCGCCTTCTCGCACTGGATCCCGAACTCGTCCAGAAACAGATCCTCCTGGAAATGTGTAAAGAAGCAATTAGCACTCTCTCTGTTTTGGTGGGAACGGAAGTTGTGGCTACTTTTTGGCAGTGGACAGGCGGTGACCGCATCACCATCACCAGCGATGACAATGGCCCAGCCCCATTCCCCCGGGGCATAGGAATTCTGTGTCAATGCCAGAGCCAGAGCCGAGAGTCTCCTCAATTAATATCATGTCTAGATCGGCGGCTATCATTGGTCAGCAGGGGAGCAGGGAGCAGGGAGCAGGGAGAGCAGGGAGCAGGGAGCAGGCAGAGCAGGGAGCATGGAGAGCAGGGAGCAGGGAGAGCAGGGAGCAGGGAGAGCAGGGAGCAGGGAGAGCAGGGAGCAGGGGAGCAGGGAGACCAGGGAGCTCGGAGCTCGGTGCCTCGGAGAGACTTGCGCCTCGCATATAACAGCATAAACATGAGGCGAGGTGCCTTTTATTTATATCACATTTTCATTTGTGTTTCCGAGAACAGATGCATAAATTTAGGAAATAAATTAAAAAAAAAAAAAACAAAGAAATAACATTTGAAATTCGAGCAAAACGAGTTTTGTCTTTGGCACGTGAGCCCTGAGATATCGCCGCAGAGGCTGCATCAATTGGCATGGACTTTGGCCAGCCAAGGGTTAAGACGACGAGTCCAAAAAAAAACAAAAAAAAAACGGGGTCACTCAAGCGAAAAAATAAAAACAAAAAAAAACCTGAAGATATTGGTGAATACGAGACGAAGAGTCGTGGAAGATAAACATTATAACTAAGGCCTACCTCTGGTAACAAAAACCCCAACTTGGATTTAATATACATTTTTATTATAAGCTAAAACCTCAAGTTAAACAATAAAATATTTATGCTTAATTCAAGTTAAAACTGCTTTGCTTGAGTCTAAAAAAAAAGGTAGATGGTGTTAAGTAAGTTATAGTAAATAATAAAGTAATTAATAAAGTAATTAATAAAGTATAAATGCCTTAATATCAATTTATTTTGTATCAACATTATAGGAAAATGTCTGTATTTAGCAATACATTTCATTTAAATGATTTAATAACTTAAAGTAAATAATTTTAATCTTTTTATTAATCATTAATTAGTAACTTAGTTATTGTTAAAGCTCACTTAGTGGCCAGTATTAAAAGTATATCTCAATTTACACTTTAAAACAATTCAAGACTTCTTATTAACGAAATTATATCCATGCATTGCTTAATAAAGTTTTTAAATAATATTATTAATAATAAATAAACTATTATGTGAACATTTATTTTAATCCATAATTAGCAAAGTTTTCAATGTTATGGCAAACATAGATTTTTAGTCCATTAACAACAATCCATTGCTTAGCAAAGCTTTTATATAATATTATATATACATACATACATAGTAGTAGTAGTATATAGTATATATAATATTAATAATAATTAAACAACTAAATGTAAATTTATTTTACTCAAAAATTAGCAAAGGTATCGATTTTATGACATGCAAAATATGTACTACTAAAAACCCTAAAAATAAAATAGTAAAATATCTAAACTTGTAGCCCTTAAAATGTATTACATTTTTAATTAATAATATTAAAAAATTTAATTATATTTAAAGCTATGAATAAACTCTGGGAGACCATAAATCTACACAATAAAAAAAATCAAATAGATTAACATAATATATATTGTAAAGAAGCAATCGAAATTTTATGTTGAAACCTTTTGAAGTAAACTAAAATGTTATTTTTTAAGGGGGTTAAAAATTGTAATATCCCCAAAAAAAAAAAGAATTATTATACGTCTAAGAAAGGCCAAATTAAAACATATAAACATTTGCAAAGGAACTAAACTCAAAGCTCTGAAAGCTCTATTAATTATTATTATTATTATATGTTATTTAAAATAATGAAGCGATACCTATGGCTTTAATTTTTTTATTTTCAGCAAATACTATGTAGTATTAGTACATTAATTAATAAAATTGTGAATATTCAATGTCAAAGAACCTGCATAGATTCGAAGTCTACAAAAAATCAGCAAATAAATGTAAAATATTATATATAAAAGGGAATTATAGAGCTATAATATATAAGTTTTATAATAGTGTTTAAACCATTAAATTAAGCAATAAATTGTAGCAGTAGAAAGAAGACAATAATAATACTAATACGATATTATTATACAATATTAATTGCAATGCAATTATACATCATAATTCAGCTTCAACACACAAACAAAAAGTAAAATACTATTTATTTGTAGTTACTTATTTTCCATATGTTTTAAAGCAAACTATATCCCTATTTATATATATTAAATCCATATAATATAATATAAATTATAATATAGAAGTTTAAGCCTTGTTTTAATGTGGTTCAAGCTCTTAGTATACCCAAAAAAGATTTAATTTAATTATGTAAAAACAAATAAGTATAGACAACAGTCAGAAACCTAAGCTCCTGGCTCTGAAAGTCCATTAATTAACTGATAATTCAGAGTTAAAACTATGTAGGTTACTCAAGTATGTCTGTGCCACTCTCTACTCTCTGCTCCCCCTTTTTGGGTAGAAGATTAAGTATATGTTCTCTTACTTCGTCCTTTATTTTTATTTTTTTTGAGGGAGAATCCTTTGGGGAAAACATGTGCTTAAAACGCAGTTTAGTCCTTTTGGGACCCAGGACTCTCTGAACCAATTAGAAACTCCTTAAAATGGCAAACTTTGTTAATTGTGCTGCTAAATGGACTAGCAATTACCAGGGGGATTCCTCCTTCCCTCCTCCTCCTGCTCTCCCAAGCAAACGGATTTCTTTCCCAGCCAGCATCCTGGGATCCCGGCATCCTGGCATCCACATGAGTGGATGCTCTCCTCTGGATTTTGTTTGTTTGTACTTTCCTTTTTTCGCACATGCGTCAATTTAATTTAGAATTCTACGTAATATTTTATTAATTTAGCTTGATTGGCTTTTTCACAAACAGAAATAGCTCTTGAGTTGAGCCACCCTCTCTCTCACTCTTTCTCTGTCTCTCCTCTCTGTCTCTTCTCTCTTTCTCAAGGGGAAAGAGAAGCTGAGAAGCTGAGAGAAGACGAGAAGCGGGCCTGAGCCTGAGGCCCGGGACTAATTGGCATTGGGGGCTTTCGTGTCGTCATTGCTCATCTTTTGTTGTACAATTTCTATTACATTAACTCGGAAACCGACCCACACACACACACACACACCCTCTCGACTGGGGGGGGGGCAGGGTGGTGTGTTATTGACACCATTATTGTGCCATTGTTGTTGCTGCCGTCAGGCTCTGGAAAAGCGAGCCAAAGAAAATACACTTGTGTGTGCTTACAGCAGGGGTCCGATTTTTAGGAGACTTTAAAAGTTGTATCTTAAATTATTATTTATTTTTTAGCATATTAAAAATTAAATTTTAATACAAATAAAAAAATACAATATTAAATAATGGTTTAAAATAAGAAAATAAATAAGAAATAATACAAAATAAGTGTAATTCCCACCATATAATACGTATGTACTTGCTCGTTAGTGCGCAAAAATCATAGCATACTTTATCGAGCTTCACAGCTGTTAAGGCCAATAAATTCCTTTGTTGTAAGAACACTAGCTTTAAGGGGATTTTTACATAATAAATTATTAAAAATATTATTTAAATAAATATCAAAAACTATATAAATGTGAAATTGGTAATTATGGTAATTAGCTTTAGATTTCAGTAGACCCTTGTAGGGTATAATAATTTTAGTCAGAAGTTTGCAACGCAGTGAAGGAGTCATTTCCGACCCTATAAAGTATAT
>JAEIIU010049067.1:0-30091 GCA_018874675.1 Drosophila baimaii | reverse complement strand
CTGGGGTGAGTGGAAACTGGGAAGCTGGGAAACTTGCAAAGCAGGAAAGTGGGGAAAGCAGGAGAGTTTCCAAGCCAACGACGCGCTTCAGTGCGTGCAGCAGACGGTGCCTACGGAGCTACGTGAAATGGAATGTTAACCGTTATCAGCAATTTGCGCCATAATTCCAAAAGCGAATGAAATTTAACTTTAACTTGCCGAGCCGCGAGAGATAAGTGTTTGCCTCTCTCCGGCGATAAGATATGCTTGTTGTTCCAGCCGCACCAACTGGCACCTACATTCAGTTCCAGTTCAGTTTACGCAAAAGATAAGCCAGCCCTACAAACGCACGTGGCTCTGGGCTCACACCTACACGGCGTGGCTTGCTGGCGTATCTGGAAGCTTTCCCGTGGCGCCCATGTGTGTGTGCGTGGGGGGGTTCGTGACTCGATAGCAAGAGCGGCGGCGGCTCATTACCTATTTCTGTCCGCTGATATTCGGTAATTCATAATTTCTGGAAACTTACGTAGACCCATTGAACCGCGGCGACCACCGACGTGACGTCGAGAGACTTTGACTCTTCGAACGGTTCGGTTCATTTGTGTAAATTATAGGAAATCAAGAAGTTAAGGCAATAGGGGATCAATTAAGTACACTCCCGATAAGGTTTGGGGTGTGCCCTTAAATAATTCCATTAATATTCAGTATTTGGTGTTGGGAAATATGCAGAATAATGTGCTCATTTCCATGAACTAGCCCTTACGTAGGAAGATAGGGAAAATGTGTCACTGGAAGTTACCTCATTGTTTTTCCCCAACCAAGCACGTCCTTTCAAGGGAATGGGGCTAGGAAATAACATTTAACTAAACAAATCTGGTTAAGGAAATAATATATTGCTCAGGGCACTCATTGATCATCAACTTGGGTATTTACAAAAGGTAAAGGAAATGTGTCATAAGAAATTTTAAAAGAAATTATTTCACAGGAAACGTGGATTTTTTGTTGATTCAAAATAGTCCATAAACTTTTGCTTATAAGGAAATGCCTCATTCAAATTGCTCTCCTTATGGTTTCTTATTCAAATTAGTTCATTTTAAATAAGGAGCTCTGCATTTTTTATGAATTAATTATACAGGAAAAGAATTTACTTTACAAAACAATTAATACAAAATAACCCCTTTCCTTTAGTTCAATAAGGAAGTGTTTCTGTAGAAGTTGCCTTATATTTTTCTAATAAGCTCACTGGCTATATTAGGGTTGTTCAAAGGAAACGATTGCACAGGAAAAGTAATACATCATAAGGCATATCATCGTATATTCGTTATTTGAAATATTCTGCTTAAAATAATAATGATTATTGACATAAAATGTAAATGAAATGATTCCAAAAGTATGCACTTCTGATACCAATTAAAGCGCCCCTTATAAACAACATTTTCTCTATTTTGCCAGCTCAAATATTAAGTTGATTTCAAGTAAATTTTATAGCCCCTTCTCTGAAGACTATTCATGGCTTCTTCTGCTGCACTTTCGAGTCTTCCCATTTTCTTATCTTTACAATGTACTCATAAAAATATTACACATTCATTACAACTCTCTCCTCTGTCTCTCAAACTTTCAACTCTCAGATTTCCCGGAATTTCCACCCCAGTAACAAAGCTCCCGTCCCGACAAAAACCACTTTGGTGCTTCACTATCGGATCGTGTTGTTTTGAAATTAGTTCTTTGATTTTATGGACCATTAAGGCGAGTCCTTGACTTACCGTAAAGTTGTCCAATTAGCAGACAAATGAGCAGCAGCCACGTCGAGTCTTTCGCCTTGATCATGATGATGATGATTGCTTTCTGCTGGTTTTGATTTGTGCGTTTGATTATCGGTTTGAGTTTCGGCTCGGAGGTAGGTCGTTAACTGCAATTAATATGTTGGGTTCGTACTTAATTAATTTGCCAGCCCACAAAAAATACAATGCTCCCAATTGGGAGCCACAAAGGCAGCCGAAAACGTTTATAATTTTTGTTTGACTTTATGATTTCTTAATTTCGCTTATCGTTTGTCTTTTGATGGTGGCTTTTGTATGCGAATCGCGTCGTGGACCGGAAACTTCTAATTGACTCGCGGCAAACGGCTAAGAAAAGCGCGCGCGCACTACAAACGAATTTTTTTTTTGCAACTACAAATTGCATCAAGGNGGGGGGCGAAAATATTCGGTATTCGAACGATCGGTAAATATTGCTCACTCGCCGCTTGGCCGCGTTATGCAAGCCGCGAGTTGTACGAATATCTGGTCGCAATTTGCTCTCGGTCGATAAGTTGTATCTTGAAGATATTATGATCTCTATGCGAAAAATCGCCATTTGCTGGTTGTTGCTACCGATGCTGTCGCTGGCTAATTTACAGCTCACATCGAGTCCCTCTCTCTCTCTCTTTGGGTACAGTATAGATTCAATAAGGCTTACAGTTGAGATTTATGTTTTTGTTGAAGTTTGTTTAATAGAAATTAATAGCTTTTATTTTTTGAGGATTTAATGGATGCCTTTTTATGGGAAACCTTTTACTATAAACTATTAGTAGAGTCTAACAAAAACACTAGTATTTTAAAATCTCTTAAGTAAGGTGTCTAAAAGTATGCAATAAAATGTTTAAGCTACCATATTAAGGGTACATTTGTGGTTTTCATACGATTTAACACTTTAACAGGCAGGCTCTGGTTTTCAGTTTTGTACACCTTTTAAGTGTATTTGAAAAACCACAAATATAGAAATTAAATTTCTTTTGAAAAAGTATTGTCTTAGGTGTTTTTTCAATGAAGAATGAGTTGAGTGTTCGAATTTTATAACTATCTCTATTATTTTCAATAAGAAAATGTTAAAAGTTATTTATGAAAGGGAGTTTCATTAATTAAATTCACTTTTCCCTAGTGAGCTTTACTTAGCCAACTCAAACTCTCCCTAGCCTTGATTGAGATCAGTTTAATTTAAGGAAGTTCGACTGTGGTTTTTTTTTCTCTTCGCCGCTGACTCAATGCCAGCCGGCCAGTAAAGTGGGTCGAAGTGGGGGCTTTGGGGGGGTTCTGTTGGGTCAGGGTGTGCCAAGTCGAATAGCATGCAAATGTTTATGCATATAAATAAATTAATGTGCAAATGCGAAAAAATTGTACAGCACGAAAAGCCGATGTACTCGTACATAACGCACACCAGCCGACAAAATTCGGGCCGGGTTGATATTAAAAGCTGTTTGCAAATGGCGGGCATAGCTCCGATCTGCCGATCTGCATCCGTACGCAAATGCATACATACATATTTGTATTTGTTTGTATGCCCGACTCATAAAACAAACAATTTTGCAATGCCTGATGAGCATAATCCATTGCTGATGCATTTGCAAAAAAAACGTTGAAAATTTCGCAATATTTTCTTAGAGAAAATAGTCGACTAATAGATGCTCTTTATATTTAATTAATTAAGAAAGGGCCTTAAATAGGCTTTGTCTAGTTATGATTGAAGTTTAATGTTTAGGATATATATAAAGAATTGATTTATATTAAGATGAAACAAAAAGGGGATCCTAAGGCAAAGTACTTCTAGAAGAAATATTTTTAAAAATCTTGGTGGCGTGTTTTCATAGAAATTTAGTTATTTTCTATTAAGTTTGGCTTAACCTGAATATGTAATTGAAATAGAATTAATATATATTGCGTGTATAAGCCCATTAGATATTTTAAAAGCAAACCAAAAGAACCGCAACACATTGTTGTGAACGTCAGGCACGTTTCTGGGCTTATTTGGTTTATGAATTCTCCTACAGACTCCCTACTGGCCTCACCTCACTCAGCATCCCTGAACAAAAGCTCCCTAATGAGCGGCAATTTCCGTACTCGCTTGTGTAATAGAGTTTTTTTTTCCCAGATACTATTTCTACGAGTGTGTCATCTAAATAAACGGCACCTCAGATATATGACCGCTGTCTGTGTGCTGCAGCTCGACAGGTGACACCTTTGCCTATCACTAAAGAGTACTAAAAAGTAAAAAAAAAAGATAGATAGATAGATTCTACCGCCTCTCCTCGAGCTCTGTTTATCAATTAGGAAAATCAAAGAAACAGATAGAAGAAGGTGCAAACTTGGTTCTTTTCTTCGTTGGTTTCTTCTCTTTGAATCAGTGCCTCGATTGTTGTTGTCTTTGGCGCTTTGTTTATTTACATTGCGCTCCAAGTTTACACACACACACACACGTACAGTCACTGCACTTGTGTGTGCTTTGGTGGGGGATTGGGAGCGAGAGGGAGCGAGTGCAGCTGTCTTATATCTGAGAAGGAATGCTTTTTGGGGATCAACGCTTGCACTTTGCCGCCACAAGAATTGAATTAAAAAACTTTTCTGTTATGTTCCGTCTTCCTTAGGTTTTTTTTTTTTTTTTGCGCCTACTGTAAATAAAAACAAGTACAGAAAATTTGTTTTCCATTCAGCGTTTTTGTTTGCACTTCCTCCCCCTTTTTCCCTGGGCAGCAGCTGCCCCCAATTGGTTACTCCCGAACACAGGAAGAAATTGCAATGGGTTTTTGGGGGGAGTGAATAGAAATTGGAATATTATAAATTATTATTAAGCAATTGAAATGGCAAGGAAATCAGTCTCAAATTCATATTATTCTATATCTAATAAAAAGTCTATCATAGATACGATATTTATATGAAATTAAGTTAAGTAAGTTATTTACTTAATATCAATTTGGGAGTTTTAGCATTGATTTTGGAAGAAATATTTTGTGAAAGGTTCAAATTAAAGTGTCAAGTTAAAGAAAATATATTTTTGAGTAAAATAGTTTATGAAGAAGTTGTTAAAAAAATAAAATAATTGATTCGTTTAATTCAGCTTGATTTTTGAATCAATTTTGTTGGCTTTGCTGCATGGAAACTTTGATCAATCCTTTTATATTGATTTTTTACTTTTAACTATAAATTCTTCTCATTTCTATTTAAATTTCTATTTCAAATTTAAAAGGCATAGTTTTCTTAATTTATTCAGTAACATATTACTAAAGATACTTTTTCTTTCTGTGTCTCTCGTTTCTTTCCTGCATCATTTTCCCTTTCGTTTGGGTTACCTGTTTTTTTTTTTAGTTTCTTATGCTATTTTTCCCGTGTTGTTTGGTGTATTTCTGTTGCCGGCACAGCGACAACTAATTTACATATTCTTACATATTCGTACATATATTTATAGAATGTGCAGCGAAGAAGCAGAAGCAGAAGAGCGATGAAGAATTGCAAGTGAAACTGAATTTGAATTTTTGCCAAAATGGTTTCTTGCGAATAAAGTAAAAGTGAAGATATATAGAGCACATCTGCTGCATCCATGGATGCTGCATAGATACATAGATACTATGTATATATTCTGGGAGCCATTATTGTATTGTGATTCATCGCCTGCTCGGTCGCACAAAATCTTCGCCTGAAACTTCAGGGCCAGAGTTTAAAGAATGGATGCCGATGCGCTGAAGATTGTTACGAGTATTTCGCCTCGTATTTATTTTGCCCGAGAGCCTAGAGGAGGGAAACTGGTTTTTTAGCTGGCTTGGGGTCCCCAGATACCGACGCGAGATGAGACGAAAAATTCGGTTAAAGCGTTACAAAAGCCTTTTTTTTTGTTGTTGTTATTGTTGTTGGTTTTTTTGTTGTTGTTTTGTTTTTCCCCGATTCTGTACGATTTGGGGCTTAGCACTTGCACTGCAACGCTTTCGCTCGCTCGCTCGCACGCCATTTCGGCCGATTTGTACACTTTATAGCCAGCCAGCCAGGTCGGTTGAACGAAAAGCGTTTACAGCTGTCTTTAATTGCTTTAAACCTGGCGTTTTACGGATTCCGACTCCGAATGCAGACAGACCTCTTGGCGCTGTGGGATCCTTGGGGGCGAGGTGCGACCGAACGCGATGCTTTTCGAACGAGCACTGAAAGTGAAGCGCGTGCTGCGATGGATGCCAAAAGCGCCGCGGAACGGGCTGAATGGAGCACCGGGCCCCAAACAGATAGCGAGCGAGAGAGAGTATCAACTCTCCCTCTCTCTCTCTCTCTCTGGGGGCTTTGGAGCCTGCAGGTAAACACAGCATGCTAGCTGCTTCGTTCCGTTTTCATGTGTTCCCATTGTTGGGAGAGAGGCGAGCACACTGCGGAGTTGGCTCGTTGAGCGAGAGAGAGAGAGAGTGGCCAAGAGCGAGAGCGGGGCTTGGGGCCAGAAAGATGCCTTAGCTGCCCGCAATGTCACTGCCAATTGATGATGTTGGCGGTCCACACAGAGGAAGCCCTATACCGAAAGTGCACCCTGCGAGAAATTTTCAAGGCCTATGCGTTTGCGGAGCCTGTGAAGGGTGTATTGCATTTCATCATTTAAGCCAAGTCAAATTGTTTTCGCCTTATATTTACTGTATTATTAACATCTTCAAAGAACCATTTCTTTCGCCAATATCAGGACAATTTTTATATTAACCGAAACGATAAGTAAGATTTTATTTTATTTATATTATCTGTACTTATCATGATCTCTTTATATCGATTTTTAAAAAGGCATTTCAAGTAGTAAAGATTTTGTTGTAGAATTTTTTAAACAAAAATAAAAGAAGAATAATACAAAATATATACATATATTGGGAGGTTAACTACCTCAGAAATATGTAAAAAATTTCCGTTTTCATTCAAGCTACAAGTAGCCACTTAGTCAGAGATAAGTTCTTTGAGGAAGTTACCTATGATACACTCTTTTATCTGTTTACGTCTGAATCAACAGATTGAGTACTGATATGATTCACGTATGACTTAAGGTATATTTTAAGAAAATGTCATGTAAGTTGTAGATTATATTTTATACAATATTATATAATACCTACTTAAGAATTCAATTATATACATTTAATTACAATATATCCAGGAGAGATTCTAAAATATTCCTTTACCTTTTTTTGTTAAAAAAATCCAATTAATTTTGTATAGTTCTACTAAAAGTTAAAGTCTGAAGACAAGAACCAAAATCGTAACTATTAATTATTATAAGAAATATGCCCTATATTTAAGAACGTCTACTTTATAGTTTTGAGAGTTTATACCAAGAAAAATGATATTATTTTCTCAAATTGAATGAATTTGTAAATTTTATAAATATTTTTTCTTTTAAAATTTATAAATTATTCAGAAATTATTATGAAGTTTATTAATTAAGCTATAATACGACTTTCATAATTGAAGAAATATATTTTTACAAGAATATACTTTTTATAAAATCCCGCAATCTTATCTGTTTCCGTCTGAATCAACAATCAACATCAATAGAGATGATTCACCCATGACCTAAGGCATCTTTTCAGGCGAATATATATGGAAAATGGTTTATTTGGTATAGCATGGAATCGAGTTCAGTACATAGAATTTGGTAGCTAAGCCTAACTTAAGAGTAATACAAGTTTTATTAGACATGTAAAATATATTAAGGCACTGATTCCACTGCCACTAATGGAACCCGAGTTGAACATCATGCTGGCTGAGAGAATCTCCGATCTCTGGGTGATTTCATTGTGAAAATCCTCGTCGGCAAAATCTTCCTGCAGCTCCGACTCAGTGGAGTAATTTGGTAGTTCCACTAAAAAATTAATATTTAATTAATAAGAGTATCTAATTTAAAAGAGAGCTTGATCATACCCTCTCCGCCTGTGGCGAATCGTACGATCTTGCTGTTGTCACTCCAACCGAAACTATTTCTGGCCAATACGGAGGCTTCGTAGAGACTGGCAGGCTGCAGGCCATGTAGGGTATAAGTTGTGATGTAGATAAGTCCTGTAGGATAAGATAGAAATAAAAAAGAATATTATTGATTTAAAACATAAATTAAAAACGCAGCTTATAGGTAATCAATTAATAAACTTCTAGCCGCTTAAATACCTTAGAAATTTCTTGTCTAAGCTCATAATAAGTAGTTTTTTTTTTAATCGAAGCCTAATATTTATCGAAGTTCCCAGTAAAACTAAAAGGTTTCCTTGGTTTTATTACATTCCGAAAACTTAAAATATTCAATTTAAATTGTGAATACATTTCATTTAGCATATATTTCAGGCGAAAAAAAAGTATGCTCGAGTGCCTTAAACCTTTTACTCAGCAGGTCACTAAAGGTCAAGGTTTTTGAAATAAACCTAAAACGAAGGAATTTGTCGATTATTCAAAAAGCCAAAATCTCAATTTAGATTCCATGAAATTTAATGGAAACAATGACTCGGGGAATAAAGTTAAATGTGGGCTTTGACTTGTTCTTTAAAAAGAAATAAAGAAAAAACATGAGAAACACAAGACTTTGTGGGAAAGTCTGTTATCTGATATCCACACAAAATTTGTGAATATGGCATTGAGTATTTTTGTATATATAAAAGAACTTGATATTACAAATTTGGCATTAAAAAGGTATTTTTAATATTCTCAAGCAAAGAAAAAAACCATTATCAGAAATTACAATTTCTATTACTTCAAGATATTTAATTATTAAGATTAAAATACCTTAAATAATAGCTTCTCCTTACCATTGGTGGCCTGGGCAGGAATCGTGAGCTCCGTCCAATTGGTGCGTATCTGCCGGGTGGCATTGTTGGACGGTATCTGGCGGAACTTCAGCTTAAACTCCATGATGGGCAGCAGGCTCTCCGTCTGCCAGACAAGCACATGGGATGTGGAGCTCTGGATACCGGGATTGATCTTAAATATGCAGGGCATGGGCCGACCGGTCAACTCAACGTTGCCACTCTTCCCCGCTATCTGATTGCTGGCCCGGCACTCGTACTGGCCCATATCCGCATTTCGGACACTCTTCACCACCAGCAGATGCCGGACGGCATTTACGTAGTGATCCAGCGAGCGATTCCCTTGCAGCTCCGACTCGTGACTGGTGGAGTGGGCGCCCAGGGTCACAGGCAGTCCGTGGTGGAACCACTTGACCGTGGCCGCCGGTGCCGCCTCCACGATGCACTCGAGATGGGCACGAGCGCCCAATTTGGTGTACACCACCGGCTGGGGCTGACTGACCTCGGGGGCAACTGTATAGGGGAGAGGATAAATAATTAAATCATTAATCAGGTAATTTGTAATGATTTCTGGCGAATCTATGACATTTTTTGGTACTCACACAACACATGCAGATACACACTGGCCACCGCTGCCTCACCCACGCCATTGTTGGCCAGACACTCGATAAGTCCCGCCTGATTCCTTGACTTGATCTCCAGCACCAGACTCTGTCGGTTGCCCGAGCTGCTCTGCGGATGCAGATCATTTCCGTTCAATCGCCAGGTGATCACCGGCTGAGGCACTCCCTGGGCCTCGCACACCACCTCCATGGTGGCTCCGATCCGCTGCTCAGTAAGCTCTGCGGGTTCGATGAGTACCTGAGGAGCCAGTTGCACCTCGATGGCATGCTGTTGCACCACATGCCCGGTGTCCGAGTTCATTTCGCAGTAATAGTCGCCGGTGTCGCTGGACTGCACATTCGACACTTGCAGGCTGCCGTTGGGCCAAAGCATTATGCGATCCAGCTTGGGGATTTCCGGGTGTCTGGAGTCCACCAGGGCAACATCGTCCCGATGCCAGCGAACATATCGAAAGGGTGCTGGTTAGGATATAGAAAGTTCACTAAGTTAGTAGGGTTTTTTTTTTAAACAAATTAGGAAACATACAAATTCGGTAAAATATATATGCAAAAATTACTTTTGGGCGGTAACGGACTCTAAAAAATGTTGTTCAATTTCATGATAGATATGGAAGATATTAGACAATAAAGTTGCAGCCTATTATCTTCTTCTCACTTGCACTTGCACTCTTCTCGGATAGTTAGTCGGGTCTTCAACCATGGTTTGGAAATGGGGCTGTCCAAAGATTACATTTTTAACCCATTTATTGTGTTTTTGGGCTTATTTATAATTTTTATCTTGAATCGTTTCTTGTTAATATATTTAATTTATATCAAATTAATTTTTTTAATTTATACATTTTCTATTTTCATAAAAAGTATGCGAATAGTGAAGACTATTCAGTCAGCCTTTTTTAGTTTTCCACATTTCTCAACTAATCCAAAATTTTCAATCTAGCAATAAAATTCCTTTATAAGTAGGCTTTGGTTGTTTTTTGACAGTTTTAGTTTCTACCTGGGGCAGTGATTTCGTTTCAACATCATTCGTTCTCTAACTCTCCTAGAATACAGTTCACAAAACTAAATTTATAGAAAATATTTTAATATATTTTACAGAGAATTTAATTTTTCTTTTCACTAAATTTTCAATATTCAATATGGTAAGTGTAACCAAAAAAAATGGTCGCTTAAGGCCACGCGTTTACAGAACTAGGGAATGCATTTACGCATTTTAAAATATTTGCAAGCCAGGAACTGAGGTGTTCTTGTACTCTTTTTCTCTTACGCTTACATTTAATTTTAAAATCTTTTATTAATCGACTTTTTAATCATAAATAAACAGACTCGAAGCATGCAAAAGTGCAAGCCGAAAAAGAAGACCGCTCGCAAATCCGGCAAGGGTGCAAAAAAATGCAGCCGACCTGGCCCTATAACTAACAATGCATTTTTCAATTATTTACGCGCGTACCGCAAGAAACATTGTGGCTTAAAGCCTCGCGTGCTAGTGTCGAGGGCTGCAAGAACTTGGAACTGCCTGTCGGAGGAGAAAAAAGAAAAGTACCGAAGGATGGTAAGTTCCGTCATATTTTTTAATACTTCTGGTTTGTAACTCAATATTATTTTCCATTTCTTCACAGGCGTTGAAGTTTGCTGCCAAGCAAAAGCAGCGCTCTGTCCACAGGAAGCCGAAGTGTTAAAAAATTGTTGCTTCACCGCTTGGTAAGCTTGGTCAGTTTGTTAAAAAATAAAATTAGCTAATTTGAAGAACTTATTGTTCGAAAAATTCTTAGCCAAATATGCCTGCATAAAGTTATATATTTCTTTTCCTCCACAGACATGGAAGAACCGCACCAGCCCTCGTCAACTACTCTGCCCATTTGCAATAGCGACACCCTGAAGGAACTCAAAGACCTGCAAGAACAACTCATATAACCACTGACACAACCACTAATACAACCGCTAATACAACCACTAATACAACCACTAATACAACCACTAATACCACCTATAATACCACCTATAATACCACCTATAATACAGCCTATAATACAGCCTATACTACAACATATGATACAACACTAGAACAGCCGTTTTTATATATACACATCCTGGAACCATTTTCGATCTTGTGAAATTTATGTTAATTTAGGCCACTGAGATAAAAAGCATACTGATTTTGGAAATTCATGTCTTTTACTTTTCATATATGTAAATATAGAGGGAGAAAAGGGTTTAGTAATAACATATATAGTATATGTATATTAATACATTGGGTTTAAGATTGTAAACGTTGTAGCCATAGCATTAATGTAATTTTTATTTAAATATTCCCTAAAGATACTCAAGTCTATTATATTATTTTAGGAATTGAAAACCATTCCGTCTTTTGAAATAATTGACATTTTAAGGAACAACTTCTGCTTGATCGTCCCTATACTTTACTTGAATATTGATTTTCTCTTAATAAAATGATTGGATATATATTTACATTTTTAAGAGCAAGTGATATAGCTCTGACATTTAATATTTACAATTCCCTTTGCGTAAGTGTTGTAGCTGTTCTGTAATCTTGTTAACCCCTTCAAAAAATTACTTATAGCTACTGTCAACAATCCTTTAATGGTCACTTAACAATGCGTTTTTTGGGGTGGGTTCTTCGCCAATGACTTCAATGTGCTGCTAAGTGTGTTAAGCATTCAATTAATAGAATCCGCTGCTCTATTATTGTCGGATAATACCTTCATTTGTTGCCCCATTGTGTGTTCATTTCTTAAATCGAATTAAATCTCATTGTTATGGCCAATTGCTGGTGCTGGTGGCCATTTCAAGGCCCCCTCACAAATATCCTCACCAAATGCACCAAGCTGCTTTGCTTATTATTATTAAAATAAAAATAACTTACTATTCAGGGTGCACGGCAGCTGGACCGTGTCATTCTCGTAGGTTTTCACTGTGGTCGGTATGCTCTTGAACTTTTGGCTATTTTCGAGATCATTGTTAAAATCCAATGCGGCTTGAACGTGGCCCAGGATCTGGCCCACAAATAAACACCACAGAACAGAGCACTTGGTGGCCGCCAACATTTGAAATTATTATTATATTTTGTTATTATTTTAAATTAAATTAAACTGTGATTTGATTGAGAATTCTATAATTCACGGTCGTCGTCGCGTGTCCGAATTAGAGCGGTCCGGTCTGGTCCGCAGCGAAGTCAACTTTGAACTGATCGCTTGAGCTGCTGCTGTCCCCCTAAGCCACACACACAATACTCACCCATACACCCGTACAGTGGAGCTCCGCGGCGGCGTAGACGACACAATGAAAGATGCCCAAGTCCGGGGGTGACGATGAAGAAGCCGCCGCCGTCGATGCCCGGCACTTGTGTGCATGGCAAGCCGGTTGATTAGTCGCCGCCAAGGGGATTCTCCCACACTAGAAAAAAATCTCCTTATATTGCTAATAACAAAATTAATCGTAAATAACTAATGGCAGCAAAGTTAGAAAGGGATTTTATGGCTTTTACAGAGGTTCCTTAATTTTTATTTCAACTTATAATTATACATCTAACCATTCTGTAAAATTAACTTTTTGGAGCTTAAACTTGCAGAGATAAAAGGCGAACACAATTTTCTTAGAACAATAAACCCCTTTAATATCTTTAAATATATTTTATAAATTAAATGTGATGGAAGAAGAAAAATCTCCTTAGTTTTTTATATTATAACAAGTGATAAATAGGGCTCAGTGCACAGTGAGATACATAAGTATTTGTCGGATGCATGCACCCACACACCGATACCGTTTGCAAGAACATTTGCATGGGCCACGCATCGGTAGTTTTCGGATTCAGAATCGAGATTCCGCCGCTGATCTATTACACTCTCCGCTTCAGAGAACGTGCTGCTGTTGCATATTCCGAGATAAAATGTCATTGTGCCTCAATGGGAACTGTACTCTACTGTGTGTGTGTCGTGCCCCCCATCCGCGTCATCATTGTGATCGGATCAGTCGAAGTCGCATTCAGTCGCATTTGGGAACAATATGTGTATATTCGGGGCCTGGGAGTTTGGGTTCCCAAAAGGAGGAAAGGAAACAAAACTTTGGAGAATATTCCAAGCGGAAGTGCATTATAGAAAAATCAATTCAAGTTTATTCCAAATGAACTGCCTATATGTTTTCATTGTTGCGCCCCAGTAAGAGATGGCTTCATAACTGAAATATTATCTTACAATTCTTCTAACTCTCGAGAGAGTCTTCTTCACATCCATTTGCTGACCGTTAAAAGTTCGTATATCTGCACAGATCTTTCGAATATGTGTGCTCGCTGGCTGACGAAACAACGCGAAATGCGATCGGTTTCAATTAAAAGACAATTTCATTGAATTAATTGAATTAATTTTGTGAGAACATGAGCGGAAAGGAGTCAGCCAGCTGCGCAAACAGCCAGCAAACCAATTAAAAATGACCAACTGGCGCAGACTTAACCTAACCCAAGGGAATGATGGATCCATGAGTTTACATTTCAATTTAAGTTTTGAAGTTGGAAAAGAGGCGCCAAACAGGGCAAACACAATATATTTCCCCAGATGTAGCCCCTATCCCAGGGGGAACCCTTTAAACAAATACAACCCATTCGCTCTTGAATTGATTATTTCTATATATTTAACTTCACCGACAATGGTTTCTTGCTTTCTTTATTATAAATAATCATTATTTATATATATATAGTATGTTTATATTTAAGTATGTGAATGCTGTTGCTACATGAATTTCGCCTAAAGCTAAGACAGCATTGAACGATTACAACCAACGGGGATACATAGCTCGCATCCCATATAATCAGCCTGTTTTTGTTTTATGTTTAATTGTCCTTGGAATCTCTCCCTAACACTTGTCGTCTGCCTGAGTAAACAATTGAGTTTTCGCTGTGTGGTGTGTGTTAGTGTTAGTTCTGTATAAATTATGTTACTTTTTAATTTATTAAACATCGGGTTGAATGCATATATATATAAATATATATAAAGGTATAATCGGGCTGGGCTTGTCAGCTAGTTGGTGTAATACAATTTTCAACTTAGACGCTATTCAAATTACTATAGAATTTTATAGATCTAATTATATTATGTAATGAGTTCCCTATTTGCATACGAATCCTATTTGATGCCTATTACTCCTGCTGTTCGTTCGTTGGCCTGGATTGCTCTGTGCTGCTGCTGCTGCTGGTCTTGTGAATTTTCGCTAGGTTTCTGAATCATAACTCATGGCTTAGTGAGTTCTGCCAAACACACACCACCAACCAACAGGGAGGGAAGGGAAAGTATCCTCGGTCGGGATACATATTTATGGGCGCATCAACTCATGCAGTCAGCCTGCGTCAAACTTAATACAAGAACTGTAACTAAAACGCAAAGTGAATCGATCTGCCGCCGCCCATCGCTTAGTTTGGGATAATGGTCGTAGCATTAACAAATGTTCGCTGTGGTCAATTGTGTAGGCACTACACCTAACTAGGACGTAAACGTGTGAGGCGTTGTCAATATGTGTGTGTGCAGTGTGGAGCGATAGCAGTTCCTAGATAAGGCCGCGCTTCTTCTTGTAGTCCTCCAGATTGAGGGAACGCTTGGAGACTGTCTCGGCTGGTTTGTTGGCCGGCTTTGGCACTGAATTCGTACTTACTGGAGATGGGAAAAGGGAATCACTATTAGTTTCGTTGATTAAAGTAGTTAGATAAAGCCACAACTTACCCGGCAGCGGCACATCCAGGTCGATGTCAAAGTCGTGCAGTGAGTAAAGGCTGTAGTCCTTTGAGTCGGTCGGTCGGGCATTGGCATTCGATGTGCCCGCTTCGCTGGGCCTCTTCTTGCCCGGCGGCGGCGGTGGCAGCGGCGCTTGCAGCATCTCCTCCTCGTCCTTCTTGCTACCCTTGAAGCCCATGCGTGGCTGGGTGATGCGACGCGTAAAGGGATCCGAAATCTTCTGCCCCTTGTTGGCCCGTGCCTCCTCCATAATGGCCTTCTCGGCATCCTGCACGTTTTTCTTGCGGTTGCGATCGTTGATGTACGAGATGAGGTTGAGAGTGTGCGATCTCCGCTTGTCCAGCTCGGACGCCCGGCTCTCCAGCTCGTCGATCTGCGTGCCCAGATCCTGGGCAATATCGTAGTCGCCCCTCAGCATGGCCGCGTCGCGTTCCTTCATCAGGCAAGTCTTCTTCATCGCATAGTTAGTGGGCCTGTTGCGGAAACGGTTCTTCTCCTCCACGATCTTGTCCACATCCTCGTCCTTGAACTCATAATTCAGCGCCTTCTTGATGTCGGCCTGCTTGATGGCGATGAGGTCGATGGTGGGCATTTGGACGAGCGACTGCTGGCACACCTCGTGCCACTTGTTGAACTCGTTCTCGGTAAACTCCTGGTTCGAAATGAATTCCAGCCGGAAGACCCGCTCGTGTGTGCCATGCTTGAGTCGCAGTCCGCGATTGGTGCGCGTAGTGCCCAGGCTGTAGATCTTACCAGTCTCCACGACGCCCACAATCTCGGCCACGCGGTACACCGGCTTCTGGCCATTGTTTCCAATGCTAATCCGCACAAAGCAGTTGAGCACGGTGCTCTCGAAGATGGGCAAATTGACGAAACGCTCCATTTTGTAGCGCGAAAGGCGCAGCTTGTTCAGATCCTCGCGATTGGTTATAAACACGGGACTCTTGGGCGCCTTCTCGTCCTCCTCTGATTCGCTGGAGGCCTTGCTGCTGTTGGATCGTGAACGCTTGCCGGCGGGCTTCTCTTCCTCATCCCAATCGCTGCTGCCCGAGTCGTCGGAGTAGATCTCTGAGGCTTTCAGCTTTACGGCTGATTTGCAGCCGGAGACGCTCTCCAGCTCCTCCTTGTCATCATCCCGATCCCGTTCGGCCATGCGCTTGGCCTCCTCTTCCTCTGCAAGGTGGTAATTGGGTTAAGTTCTGCATTGGTTTTTATTCTTAAATCACAGCTTACCCCTCTTGGCCTTGCCCTCACGCTTGGCCTTGAGCATGGCCATGGCATTGCTCCTCTTGTCGTCCGTCTTGTTGGCCTCCACGTTTTTCTTTCGCTCCTTGGACCGTTCCTTGTGATCGAAGTAGTCGGCCACCCCGGCGGCAGCCGCCTGATCCTCTGGCAGAATGCTGGCCACCGCTGCCGAGGTGGAAGCCATCTCGCGGTTGTGTGCGGTGGGCGAGGATAACGGACTCGCTGATCTCACCTCGACGCTCGACTTGGGCTCCACCTCGGACAGCGCAGATGTGGAGGGCGGAGGCAGCGAGGGCGGCTGCGCTTCCTTGGCCTTCTTCGCTTTCTTCTCGCGCTTTTCCTTCTTCTTCTTGGCCCGCTCGCCCTTGGTCTTGGACTTCTCCTGGTTCTTCTCGCCGCGCCTGGCCAGCTTTAGCTTGCGCTCGATTTCCCAGCGAGTGCGCATGATCTCACGCTGCTCAATGCGCTTGTAGATCTCCGTTTCGCGCTCCTTCTCCGACAGGCCGTTGAGCCGCCTTCGGTCCTCCTCGTCGCCCATGAGGTCGTCGTCGAAGCCATCGTCGAACTCGGAATCTGAGCTGGAGGACGAGGAGCTGGACGAATCGGAGCCGGAGGACGAGGAGTTGGACTTGGACTTGTCCGAATCGCTGTCGGACACCTCGCCCTCCTCCTGTTCGCTAAGCTGTGCCGCCTGCGGCTGCACATCGGGCGCCTTCTCCTCGGCCTGAGCAGGCGGATTCGGCTGATGTTGCTGCTGCTGCTGTTGCGCTTGCGGTCGCTGCTGTTCCTCATCCTGGCTGTCATCGTCCCAATTGGACTCCGAGGAGCTGGAGTTCCGACTGGCCTTCTTCTGGCGCTTCTTCTTTTTGGAGGACGGAGCACCAGCCTTGTTGTTGGCCCAATCGGAGTCGGAGTCGGAGCGAGAGCTCGCCTTGGTCGTGGCCTGGGGCTTCTTCCGCTTCTTGGCCAGCGACATCAGGTCCTGGGGATGGCAGAAAGGATGAATCAGAGGCAAGCAGCGCACGTACACAACAATTATATAGCTGGGCCATTGATTTTCGTTACATCGCAAATGGCTGCTGCTGGGACAAAGGGGCGCGGGCCAGGCTTTGATGTCACTTACCGATTCCAGATTGGTGTCCGACTCGGAGTCGCTGTCGCTGGAGTTCGAGTCAATCAGGGATTGCGTCCGCCGTTTGCCCATCCTGGTTTGATCTTAATTAATTTGGATTCTTACAAAAAATTTAACCAAACAAGTACGAAAAAATTGTAGTGCGTGCCGTTAGGGATGGCAGACGAGTGCGATAGTTGTTAATCGATTGGGAATATCGATTGCTTGGTAACTTCGATCAATCTAATCAATTTTTAATGTTATATAAATTATTATTATAAATAACAGAAAAACTACTGCTTTCTTGTTTTATTCTATTTCCTGGCAAAGCTTATTAATTATTCAGTGGAAATTGGTTACAAAACGATTGTCATCGATTCTCAGCCTATCGCAAATTAAAAGCCCCTACTAGTCTGGTTGCTACAGCACACGGAGTGTGCCTTACAAAAGCTGTTTGATATAAGCGCCAATTCAAATTTTTAAACGGATTCAAATTCTGACTAAGTTAAATAAATAAAAGAGTGTTTTATTTAAATATAAATTAAAACAAACTAAGAATGCAATTATACATATGCATTTTAGATTGATATCAAGAGTAAGCCGCAGGTACCCTAAAATGGCTGAAAAGTGGCCAAATATCAATATAGATAAGTTATAGAAAATTCGGGAAATAAGTTCATAGTCACATTAATGTTGCTGTTATATTTTCATTATACTTTGCCAACATCCACGACAGATTCATCTAAATAACATACAACGGAATATCCTTTAAATATGTCGTGTGCCAAGGCCTTTAGAGTCAGATTAGGAACCCACCCATCATCCCACATCATCATCCCGTCTAACGGTACCTCCGAATTGACCATTGTCAACCATTACTCCTCTATCTCTCCCGTCTATTCTTAGTTTACTATGTGTGTAGTTATGAATAATCTAATGAGAATAAAAACAAAAATTATTCACAACATTTATTTATGTTTTTCTTTAATGTTTGCTTTTCCTGAAGTTTAGAAAAGAAGAAGAGGAGGATGAACACAAATTCCATTATCACCATCACTCATCGTTTTCCCCAAAAAGTACAGTAGTGTGAATGTGGCCTTTATGTTTGCACCAACCAAAAAAGCGAAGAACTTTATCGATAATTACAAAACCCGAAGCTTGTCGGAAATCGTCGTGTGCCAAGGCCTTTTCCAAGAGTGAACCGAACCGAGGAGGAATCTTAAACTTTCCGGAAATTTTTGTTCAGGTAAAATGGAAAAGGAAAACCATACCACAAAACATTCTGATATCGCAGAGAAGATCGGTAAGATCATGAAGGACACCGACTACGAAGTGGGCGACGCCTACTGCCCAGACGATGTCATCCGCCCGCTGGTGGCTATCAACTGCTCAGAGTTCTTGGTGGCCCATTCGAAACACGGACTGCGTCCAGTGCGTCAGTTCTCCGAGGTGTTTTTGCTGCCGCACATCCTGGAAACAATGCAGAAGCTGGGCCTGAATCGCCTGCAGCGCCTACAGAGCTACACGTGGCCCCACTTGAGCTCCGGATCCGGACACGGAGCGATGATTGTAAGTGCTCCGCGCAGCGGTCGCACCTTCAGCTACATTCCGCCGCTCTGTGACGCGGTGTGTCGCGCCCTAACGGCAGGCAGGCGCCTGCGTGGCTCTGCCGAGTGGTGTCCTGACCAGGAGGGAGCGCTGGCCGTAATCCTGGTGCCGGATGCGGAGCGTGTGCGCCAAGTGAGGGCTCTCTGCTACGCCCTGCTGCGAAAGGCGCTCAACGAGGAGTGGTTTACGCTTACCCTGACCATTGTCGCATCGATGAAGGCGGAACTGTACCAACGTCTGCTCAACGGCGTGGGATGCCTGGTGGCAACGCCCGCCCAGCTGTGGTGGCTGCAGCAGGAGGCGCCGGGACTGCTGCGCTTTCCTCGTCTCCAGTTCGTGGTCTACGACGACGTGGACCTGATGCCGCCCGACCACATCCAGAAGGCGGAGCAGGCGCTGCATGAGCTACTGCCCAGGAATCTCAATCCGCAGCTGGTGCTGGTCTCGCAGTCGTACGACCGTCGGCTCATGGACAAGCTGACGGCGGAGAACTGTCGCCCGGCCCTCGTCTTCGGCGACCTACTGGAGGCGGCTGTGTATGGCGGAACGCGCATTCGGATTGCCCTCTGCCCGTCGGAGCGCAAGGTCGACGAGGTTATCCAGGTGCTGCACCAGCGTCGGCCCAAGCACTATCGCACCGTGGTTTACTGCAGCGACGACCAAGAAATGCGTCGCCTGGTGACGGCTCTGGAGGGGAGCTACCACGCCTGTCTGCCCTACTACCAGACGGCTGGCATGGAGGTGCGCGAGCAGGTAGATCGCTGGATGGACAAGACTCAAGGCGTCATCCTGCTGTGCACAGACGATTGCCCGGAGCTAATCATCCGGCATTCCCACACACTGATCCACTACGGCATGAGCAGCTCCTGGGGCAAGTTCAAGATGCGGCACCTCGCCATATCCGGGAATCTGACCAACAGACTGGCCTCGGCAGAGCCCAACACGGAGACTGTGCCGCTGCATTCTCTGGTTCTGCTGGATGACAATAATCAGAATCATCTGCCGCGCCTCGTGGACTTCCTGCGGCAGCACCAGGAAGTGGATGCCGCTGTGGTGGAGCTAGTCACAAAGATGCGACAGGAGATGGAGAAGGAGCGTGGCAACCACAACGCTGTCTGCCGCCATACCATGATGATGGGCGAGTGCATCGATCCTAGCTGCGATGAGCGTCACCATTTAACCGATTTTGACCAGCATAACGGCTCTGTTCCTGCGTCGGGAGACGTGAAGGTGCAGTTGGTTCGCGTCTACTCGCCGACCCACTTCTGCGTTCATCTCGTGGAGCACCTACCGCCACAAGGCACCTGGCAACCGTTGCCCAACATGGCAACTCAGCATATGCGCATCCAGTTGCTCCAGAACGCGAAGCCTCGACGCTACTGGCCCCCGGTTGCGGGAGTCATCTGCATGTACCACAGCAAAACCGTCAAGGAGCGTGTCCGGGTGCTTCAGGTGCCGCCAATTAAGGTGGCAAATCTGGTGAGCCTCGATCTGGAGGTGCTTGTGCAAGCCATCGACGAGGACACTCGCATCTTTACGGCCAAAAGCGGACGACTCTACGAGTGTCCGGAGGAGCTGCAGCAGCTGCCGCCCATGGCAATTGATCTGCGTCTGCTGGGCTTGGTGCCCTTCACCGGAGAACGCGAATGGGGGGAGGACGATCGCCGCGGCATCGACCACAAGCTGGCCCATTTGCCCAAGGATCACTTCCTGCAGGCCAACATTCAGTTCGCCACCGCACGTACCTTGTTCGTTCGGAATCTTGTGGCCATAACTTATGCGCCCATCCTGAAGACGTACATTTGGCACCTGAGCCTTTGCCACTTCCTTATGGAGGGGAAATTGGTGAAAAGATGCGAGGAGGCAGAGAAGAAGGTACTAGCCTTTTTTAAGGCAGGAAAGGAAGTGGATGTCCAGCAAAAACTAAAAGAGAATAAATGTCAGGAAGTGGAAAACAAGAAGGAGTACCAAAAGGAGAATGAGCCGCCCAATAAGACAACTTCATCACTTTCAAACGGAAGAGGCAAAGGTCTGGCGAAGGTGGCCCTCAAAGAGGCCACGGAAAACCAGCTGGAGCAGAAGCAGAGTGAGCATAAAGTCGAGTCTTCTCCTGAACCCCCTAAGTCACTCTCAAAAGAAGACCGCGTGGCCCAGCTGTATGAATGCTTTATGAAGCATTCCCTGCTGCACCTGGAGGAGGCACAGCAATCGGAGAAGGATTCCAGCGGTCCAGCGGCACCCAATCCCACGGAGTTTTTAGATCTTGTGATTAGTGGCGGCGGGGCGGCCAAAGCTCCTGTCAAGCCAAAGAAGAAAAAGCCAAAGGCGATCATAGCTGCACCGGAACCACCTCGTACGAAGAGTGGCAACAAGTTGCAGGTACAACTACCGCCGAACGTGGTTCGTCCGACGACCACTTACTACCAGACTCTGACCACTTTGGAGCTGCAAGTGTTGCTGCCCAATGAAGTCGGCATGTATGCAGCTGTGCTGGAGGAGGGACAAATCTTTTTCTGGGCCACCTGTCAGTCTTCGAAGGATAATTATCAGTTTGTCTTGAATCTACAATTTCCATACAGTAGCCTAAATCATCGCATGCGCGGTCGCACCGTTTACATCAGTGTCCAGAAGACCCTGGCTGCGGTGGATCCGCTACCCTTCAATGCCTATCCTTTTATGAAGCCAAATCACGAAATGTTTGCCAAGTTGGAAGACCAACAAATGGTGGAAGTGACCAAGATCAGGGAAAATCAAAAGGAACACGGAGGCGTACAGTCAAGGGTCGAGACTCAGGACGACGAGGATAGCTATGACGAGGAAAAAATTACAGAGGGGGTCGAGCTTCCAGGACACCAAAATATATGCGAGGACTAAGGGGAACGTGTATAAAAATATTCTTTTGTATGGAAAGTTTTGAAAGAAATCTGGAGATAAAAGGAGTATAATTTTTTACTATATGTTTAAAAGTTCGAAAAGATTCTAAAGTTATAATTTACTCAGGGTTGTCCAATTCTTTTATGTCATTGATAAATGTAAAGTAATGATAAATGAATGATACAGGAAAAGGACAATGTCCTTGATATGAACTTGATATGCATGTACATCTTAAACAAAAAATGTTCTTATAAGAAAACTAATTCATGAATGAATAAAATTGATTTAAAAATAAACTATAGTATTCCACGAGTGTTATCTTTTTGGGTTTTTTTTTTTGAAGATAAAAAGTAGGTTTATAAATGTAATCCTGGCTTTGCGCCACGCCAAGTTCCATATGGGAAAAAACTGGGCAGACGACCCAAGGGGTCCTCGAATAATATTACACTTTAGTCCAGGCCCAAAAACAATTCCTTTTTGGACACAACCCAGTTGGGCCGAGGACCTTCCACCACCTGGACCGTCGCTTTCGCCGCGGGAGAAAAGGGAAAAGCCTTGCGGCCGCTGCAGCACGTGCACATTTTGCCGCGCTGTCGAGCGCAACACTGAATCACACTTAAAGCAGAGCTGAAAAAATAAAGCGTAGCTGTTCGAGCAAGGTAAACACAGAAAGGGGGGAGGACGGAGCTGGTGGGGGCGTGTAAAAGGGATGAGTGCGCCCGGCGACTGTTGAATTGAAATGCAAATTTGGCAAACCCCCTTCAATTTGCATGATATCGCATCGCATCGCGGCGCGGCTCGTCTCGTCGCTCGGCGAGGATGCTGCTGACTTTGTGTACCCTGTAATAGGCAAACATTTATCCGCACACTGGTTTGTGTAAGTGGGTTATGGGGCTTCCCCGCAAATGTGTTTGTTTGCTCCTCTGCCTCTCTCTCTCTCTGGCAAAACATATTTTGAAAACTAAATTAAAACCACACCTGCTGCTGCTGCTACTGCCTGTCCCCCTCCCCCACTGGAAATAACTCACAATCAATATTAATTAAAATGCAGGCGTATTCCTGGTCCCTCGAGCGCCTTTTCCCAAGTTGGTGGCAAAATCGGGGGGGAATCGAGGGTAAATTGTGGGATTTTTTTTTGGGGGGCGAGGGTAAAATGCTGCACTGCACACACACAGACTTTCATAATTCGACTTAAATGCTGCAAGGCAATTTGCAGTGGCAGTCGTGGCAACAATAACATCGGCTAGAGGAAGCGCACATTGCACATTCAACAAAGTGCACATTCAACAGCAACAGCAACAACACTTAAAGCAACAACAACAACAACAACAACAACTGAGGGGGAGAACAGAAGCAATGCGACATCACATGAAAACAACCCACTCGATGGCAGTCAGGCAGCAAGGCCCACCCTGCTCTCGAAAAAGCATATTCATACTCAACTGTGAAGGCTCGAAAGAAAGGATATTTCAAATGAACACGCTTATTTAAATAGGTTTTTAGTTAAACAAAGAAATTTGTGGAATTATTATAACCATGTCAGAGAATGGAATAATCACTCAATTTATTAATTAATACAAAAATTCAAGAAGTTCTTGTTTTATTTTCATTATATTCTCTCTTTTAAGTATTGTGTATAAGTTGTTAGCAATTTTTTAAATTTTAAAGCAGCCATCTTTTAGTGAATGAAAAACTTATTTACAATGAAGCAATAATTTATTTATTTATTTTAGGCTCTAGGGTTTTTACCGGATATCCTAAACTATAGTACAAAATATTACATCGTATCGTACCATACATAAATTACTCTAAATTTAGTACCTAAGTATTTTATTGCATTCTTCAACACACCCTTTTGTGGGATTTTAAAAACCCTAGTCAATCCTGTGACATCCCCGATAGTATATTTTGGGATTGTATTACGAAAGAAGGAAGCCAAAGGATATGAAATCATCCTACATGTAGAAGTTCTTAAGAGACGACATGAAGAACTGCAGTGATTTCTCACCAATAGAGTCATCATTTTTTAAATTTAAGAATTTGCATATTTCCTAAACATGTAAATTCATATGTTTAAAATAAATATATTAACTCTGAATTACTATTATTATTCATTAGTTACTACTTATGTTATATTTATATTAAAACCCTTATTTTCTTCCAGACGCTTAGATACAGCTTAGGCTTAAAAACCTTCTCATCGCTTGTAGAATTAATTGTTTAATCTGGGAATTCTGTACTTCTGCGACATTTCCGAGCGGTCACTGTACTCGAGTCCACCATTAACCACCATCCACCCCCGGCGAACCACCCCCCAGAAACAGTCGGAGCTTTGAAGCTCAGCTTTCGGGCATGCGCAGGGGGGCAGCGCTAGAGAGCGTCAGAGACGAACGCCCAAGGGGGTTGGCCATGGCCGCCGACTCATTGTTTTTTGCCATTTTTGGGTTGGAAGCTCTCTTGGCCGGCGGCGCTGTTGCGTTGGCGTTGGACGTTGACGTTGCGTTGCGCCGGCTGTTTTGCCAAAAGTGGTAAGAGAGCGGGGTGCCACCTGGGGCAGTAGAGGGGGGGAATCTCTCTCTCTCTCTCGCGAGAGAGCGCGAGGCAAGAGCGGGCTGAAAAGCTCGGCTCACCTTGTTGTAAAAACTAGCAAAGTTCAATTGTGAAATGCGCGTTTGTGAATTTTCTGCTCGCCGTGGTGTGCGTGTGTGCGTGGTGTGTGTGTGTTTCTTTTTTTCGCCAGTTTAACGAAAGACTCGCGCGAGTGCGGTAGCGGATAACGGTAAACGGCAGCTCGAATAAAGGCCCATCGACGACGCAGGCCCTTGTAGCACAGTGTAGTGTAGTGTAGTGCAGTGCAGTGTGCGGCGTCGTAGTCCAGTGTTACGCAGTGTGAAGTGAAGACGGGGGTTGAAACCCACATAAGCCCATAAAATACGAAATAAAAAAAAACAAAAGTTCGGCTGCTGCTCACAGTCAGAAAACACAAAGAGCTGAAAAAAAGCGATAAAATACATATTTAACACAAGTGTTAGTTCCAGTGTTTTTGCGGTGCGAAAATCCCACGACAATAGCAAAAGGAAAATAAGAGGAAAATCCAATAAAAACATGGCCCGCTGTTCGTTCAGGCTCACATAATAGAAAAGGTAAGGGCACAGGAATGGGATGCAGGCGAAAAAAAATTATATTTTGATCTTATTTTAATATATATAAAATTGAAACAAACTTAAAGAGGTAATATTTAAAATGTTAGGCTTATTTTTAATGGTTTATTCAATAGGAAACGTTATCTAAAACATCATCAATATTATACACTTATTTTAAGAAAGAAAATAACAAAATCTTGAAAGATGAATTAGAGATTCTTTCATACTTTCTCTGTAATATAATGTTTATTTTAAAATGTATTAAAATTAATAATAAAAAGTACAAGCAAGCTTGAAAAATATAGTATATAAAAAATATATGAATTTATACCAAAAGGCTATTTAAATATTTAAAAATATATTTCTAAAATATCACAACTGTTAGGGAATTTTAATACAAAAACATGTTTTATTAAGATACTACAACTTTGCATTTTAAATTATGATAATATAATTAAAACTTAAATATTTGTGACTGAAAATATGATTCCTACATAAGAACACAATTACAATTGGATATTATTATTTTATTATTATTATCAACCTTTCTTTAAATTATCTTTTATATATGACAGCATTTTGAAAAACGTATATTTACAATACAGATATTGACAATAAATAAGCGCATTTTATTTACGTGTGGTTCAGGCACTATTTGCAGCTTAAATAAACTCTTGCTTTCCCATGACCACAGTTGTTTTTCTTTCTCTGTTTCAAAACAAATCTCACACAGCAGCAAGTGACAGAGTTTTAGTTTTCCGCATTTTCCACACTTTTTCAATATGAATTTTTTTTGCGGCCAAGCCGCGGGCGTGGCTTTTCCCCCCTTTATTTTATGGTTTTTTTTTTTTTTTTTTTTTNTTTTGGTAGAAGGACACGGCAAAACAGCATTTCAGTTTTCGTTGGCTCCTTTGTTCTCAACCCCCTTCTCTCTCTCTCTCTGGTGGTCCCCGCCTCTGTCTCTTTCTGTGTTAATTTGTCGTGCATTTGCAGCTGGAGAAACAACGTCAACAGCGACAAACTGGGGAATAACAAAAAACCCCTCCCCCCGAAAAACCAAAAACTAAACTTGGAAAAAAGCACGAAACGCAAAAAGGAAAAACAAGCGCTGAAAGTTGCTCGCTAAATAAAGGATTTCCTCCATCCAGCTGGAAAGTGTTGAGCGGGTGAGTTTGGCTCAAATGAATATTAATTGGCCAGCTTCGGCTGCCTGCCAGCCCGCCAGCCAGCCAGCCCGGCTGAAATGAATGGCTGCCAACTATATCTCTCCTCTCGGCAGAGAGTACAAATTAGTAAATTACTCGAAATAATTCGAGCAATTAGTGGCTGAATTTGGCCGCGTAATTCGATTGGGAAGCTGGGGAATTTCAATTTAAAAGGCACTCTGAAATTTTAGAAATAGTTTTAAGCCCAGTTTTAGCTATAAGGTTTGTTTATTAAAAAGACACCAACCCAAAGGCTAATACCATTTAATTTGATTTAAATTAATCCCCACAGGCAGCAGAGAAAACTATTAAAGATACCTTTTCTCGGCCATTATTCCCTGCCTGTGGGGCTGTTGTCTCAACAAATTAGATCAATTTTAATTGGAAATGCCTGTAAACAATAGATTTATCCGGACATTTTATGCTCTCCGCCTTGCGAGACCTTTAATTTTAGAAATCTAGTCAGAAGAGCTATCCTTTTCCTCCTCACCCAATCCCCCCCGGATTTCGATTATATGCCCTCGTTCTGGGGCCATAAAGAACCTTTTCAAAAGGTTAGGCACACACGCAGGCAAAACAGAAGCTATTTGCCTTCGGGGATGCGATGAGGAGAGGGGGGGATGAACAAACAATGACTGCGGAGTGACCAGTGGACAAAAGCTGGTGCTGGCCACTTGCACTCCGGCTGGGAAAAGGTTTCCAGCCTGTTGGCCGCCAGGATGCGATAGGATAGTCTGCACACACACATTTCCAATGCAAATTTCAGCTCTCGGCTGAAAACTCAAATCAGAATCAAACAGACGCACATGTGGCGCGGGGGAAAGGGTATTGTGTAGTGTAGTGTGTGTCGGCTAAACAAAAGAAAATAAAAGCAGGCGAATGCTGAAGTGCTTAAAATGCGTTTTGTCAACATTAACCCGAAATGGCCGGACGACGGGCAGGCAGATAGATAAGCGAGTCAGGTCGCTCCAAGGGGCGGCGGCTGGGGCATGATTAATGCTGCAGAAATTGCTTTCGGATTTGCCGGCGAGCAACAGCTACAAGGGGGTCTTGAATGTCAGCCGGATTCCGGATGTTACACAGGGAAAAATAACTACTCTGATATGGGATTAAATTAAAATAATAATAATAATATAAAGAAAGAGATGATCCTGCGACCTCCATACACTTAGAACTAGGTTGAAGCTGTCATTAGCTGCCTCTTAAAATACTTAAAGAAAATTTTAAAAATTTCCTCTCAGTGCATGCGAAACTGGCAAATGCACAAAGCCAAAGGGGGGGAACACGCTCCCGGCTCTGGGGGTGGCGCGAGCGGGTGCCTGTTGCCCGGCCAACCCTCAAGGCTGCTGCGTTGCTGCAACCCTCGAGAGCCGGGCCTGACGGGATACAACAACAACAACCAGCGACAAAAGGCATGAATAATTCAGACGGAGAATTCAGCTCGAAGATGCAAGGAACGCGCCGCACCGAAGAATGCTCGGCCATATATACCTATCCACCGACTGACGGAATAACGAGCATAAATCCCGGCCAGAGGAGCCACGGCCCTCGAAATAATTGCTCTGAGCTGCTGCACCCCTTGGCTTGGCATGGCAAGCCATGACTATGACACGGGGTTTATCCAAACAGGAATCATTAATGTGTTCCCCCCATCCTTTAGCCGATTAGAGACAGCTTAGTACATTAGGCGGAATTATGAGAGCGCTGCGTATATAATAACCCCTTCGGGCCACGGCCACTCGAAGGCGAACTCGCCACGCTCGGGGCGTGGCCTGGCGGCCCCATTTTTTGGGGCGCTACGCCGTGTTTCCATTTTAGCATTTTACTATTTCCACGCTTAGCACGTATTTTGCCAGCTAAATTAGATTGCGTGTGGCATGTGGCACAGGTAACAAAGGCGGCAAACGCGGCTGAGGTCGAAGCGGCAGCGGCAGCGGCAGGTGCAAACTGCGCTGTCGACAGCTTTTGACTTGGCTTGCCAACCAGCCCAGCTCAGCTCAGCTCTTTCTCTTAGCCAAACCCCCGAAAACCCCTTCTGCCAATGCCAGTGCCACATTTATTCCCATTTTCCGCGTTGCGTGCTGCAGGTCTCGCCTCTGCGAATGGCTGAGAAAACTTATGCACGGATTGGTAATCTTCTGGCTGCAAATTAATAATGTTCTGCCAACGCCAAACTTAATCAAGAAAAATGGCTAACATAAAACTTGTCAAGAAGGCTTGTTAATACCGAACAAGCTTCATTTCGATAAAAGCTAAGAGCCAGAATGCTGAAAAGTAAACGCAATGGTTATTATTTATTAATTTGTAAGGGAAAGGAGGATTCTTAAGATGCTTCTGTAACTACTTACATTTTTAGTTCGGATTTTTAATTATATAAACGATTATGTTTGATTATTTAGGGAAGAGGGGTTTAAGACTTCAAATAAATGGATGCAAAGTTACAAGCCTAAAAAATTAAGTATATGTTCATTTACCAGCCCATTGAAAATCGTCAAAATTTGAAATCGAGAATGGAGGGGGGAGTCCCCTTAAGACATTGATTAAGTAAACTATATTTTAAAGAAAGGTTTTTCTTATTATTTTCTTGCAACAATTTGTTTAATGATTATATAATTACAGTGGAAAGGGCTTCCTACAGTGATTACTCTTGATTATATGGGGGGAGGTGGTCAAAAATGATTATAAATGTGATTAAGAAATATATAATAATACGTGACTAGCCCACTAAATTATTAGTTACACTTGTAGTGCTGGGATAGTTATAAATAAAATAATATGGACAGCCCCATATTTTATTTAGTAATACATAAATTAGTCTAAATCGATTTGAAGCTATGTCTCTGTAAGCTCCAATTAAAACCGCAAAGATTTATGTTTCCAAACCCACCACTGAGTTTTTCTTTTTAGTAAAAGTGCGTGGAACTTGATTTTTAAAATTGTGATAAAATATTCAGTGCCCAAGTTACGCCACTTGCCCGCTGACCAATTAAACTTTAATTGAATTACAACTTTTCGAATTCCCTGGCACTCGCCCAGCAGCAGCAGCGCCTGAGTGTGTGAGTTCAATGTCAGCTGTCGGGGGCCGTTGGTCGCCAGTGGGTTAATGATGCACGACGACGACGACGACGACGTCTGAGGAAACGAAAGCAAAAGCCAAGAAGCTCCGAGCCACTGCCTCAGCTTCAGGTTCAGCTCGAGCTCGAGAGCTGCGAGAGCAACCAGAGCAAGAAATCACAACCCACGCAAATCGACGGAGCGTCAAGAGAAATCATTTCATTATAGGGCAAGAGACTCTATAAGTTTCCAGAGCGTGCACCGCCTCCGCCGTGCCGCTGCGGCCTAAGTGAATGAAAATGAAAAAGTGCTGGTGGCACACACAAGTTACGTGATCAGAATGATAAACCCGAGCTCAGCGGGCATGTACACTATATACACACACACACATGTACGTGCGTTGAGGGGGTGGACTCGGCGGCCCACAAGTGGCCGGTGGGTGGGTGGGTGACTGACTGCCGACTTCTGGGGGACTGTGGGTGGCGAATCAAATAAATTTTCATTGTACTCGCGCTCCGCTGGCTTCCCTTTCTATTATTGCCAGCTTTTGTTTGATGGACTCGAAGCTCGAATTAATTAAATCGTCACAGAAATGACCACATCCACAGCCACAGCCAAAGCCAAAAGTCCACAGCTAAATCCGAATCGAAATCAAAATCCAAATCAAAACGAAATTAGTGGCCAGAAATCGCTGCGCTAGTCGCCGTGGCTGGCCGTTGGCATTATGAAATCCGTAGAGCCCTAATGGGCCTGGCAGATGTCACGGCGAAGTTCATGGCTGCCAAAAATGTAATTAAACTTTTAATTAAATGAATTAAAATACCATCCCGATGACATCTGTGGGGAAATTGTCATAACCCCCATGACAGCGCGGATGTTGTTGGCTATTAAAACCAAAGAAAACAAGTAAGAAAAGCTAACTTCAGGCGGAGCCGAAGTTTATATACCCTTGCAGATAATTTGTTACTT
>JAEIIU010049049.1:0-29243 GCA_018874675.1 Drosophila baimaii | reverse complement strand
GGATTAATAGTTTTTGAGTAATCACATACGCCAGTCGTAAAAATACTGTTTCGAGAAAAACGCGTTTTAAATTTTGACGGCGCTCTCGCCGTCGCCTGGCGCTTCCACCATAAATCGGCTATATCTTCAAGAGTTTTTGAAANTTTCACTTGAAATTTTAAAGGAACATTCTTGAATAGTTATAGGTTCGAATTAAATAATAAAAAAAAAATCTATTTTCTGAAACCGAGAATGGGGGGGGTCCCCTTAAATAAATGATAAAAGATAAAATAAGAATACATTTTGTTTTACCTTTGCCTTTCACCTAAAAAATTAAACAATTACTATTCATTTTAAGATAATAGACTTCAGTTCCGGCTTGAAACTTGCATAACAATCTGATAAGAGATCGAATGAAATAGCGATATTGCAAGTCCATTAGCTCTTATGTTTCTTATGCCATCAAATTTTTGTAACTGTATAAAATATGGTGATATTTTTGTCTTAATGTGAATATATTTTTTTCCTCTTTTGGTTTTAAATTTAAACTTGAATAAGAACTTTTACCTGATATATAGATTTCGATATATAGTTAGCAATAATATGTTTTACCGCAAGTAACCAATACTTCAAGCAAGGAAAAAGCTTACTTATTTTCACATTCCTATTACCAACTTGACATTTAATTCTCTCTCTATTGGCTGATAGATTAATTTCATTTCCCTAATTTCATAAGTATAAATACAACATGCAGAAATAGAAGCAGTTGGGAACTATAATTATGCAACAGCGAAAATATTCTATCGAAAAGTGACCTGGCTTGGGGGATGATTTTATTATATCTGAAAGCAAAGAAACGGAGGAGTAAATGTTTATAAGGTTAAGTATGGCTTTTTCGCACCCTTTTTGAAAGGTTTTGTCAAAAACTGTTTGTAGTTACCCTCCAACTTAAAGATAATTATTACAAGTATACATTTTCAGATTTCAATGTTTCTCATTTTATTCTTCTGTTCAACCGTTTTCTTTAAATTGTAATTGAATAATATTATCTTTCTTGGCCTTTCCCAAGGGCTCATGGTGCCAGCTTTACAATAAAACATCTTCATCAATGTGGGATTGCTTTGCATAAATATCGCATAAATTGAGAAGACCGAAAAAAGGAAAGAAATCCAAATCCAAATCAGTGCTACATGCTTGGCATTGACAAAAAGTAGGCTAAGCGTAAAAAATGAATTATGTTCTGGGGTCAGGCTCCGCTTCGGAATTACATTTGCCTAGTTTATAAAAAGGAAACACAGCCAGCGACCAGTCTCTGGAGTTTGACCAACGTTACGCTTTGGGAATTTGCGGCTTACCTTTTTGAGGGTCTAAATTAGCCTTCAAAATAAATGGCTGCTCCGAAGGCTGGGCCGAAGTTTCTCCAAAGGCAAAACTAACAAGCAGTAAATTTATATTGAAGTTAAAGGATTCCGTTTCCGTTGCCGTTTCCTCCTGTCTCATTTGAACTATAAAAAAGGGAAAAATCTTGCCAAAGGAAAAACTTTCCAGTCACATAAACATAAATTGCGGCAGTAATTTTCGGTCAGGAACGTTCGGGGAATTCCCCACTCTCCCCATCACGACAGAAATTGGTGTGCTCATGATTATACGGCTCAGCTTGAGTGTTGTTGTAGTTGCTGGAGTAGGCTAAATGGGAATTAACATTAAGTTTAATTTGTCTAATGCCCCTTGAACCCTTTGTCGGCGTGGAACTTGGCAGATGCCTGATCCAAATGACACAAATTAATGGCTGAAGCTATTTGTGTGCACTTTCAAAAGACTTAGGCAAACTAAAGTGTTTATCATAGTTATTTGGTCGTTAAACTCTCATGACTCATCAAGATTTGGGCCATAGACCCGGCCATAAACACATTTTAATGCCTGGTTCGAGATAACAGCTGAGGTCAGGACTTACGCTCTTATCCAAAGTGTTAAATATTTAAATTAGGGATGTAGGAAATATATCAAAATATCGATATATCGATGATATTTAATTAAAAATATAAATATAAATAATATCGTCATATCATATCGTCACATACCAAGCCAAAAATGAGCTCCGCGAAGAAGGTTTTTACCGATTTTAATTCAAATTCGGCAAAGTGTACATTTTGTGGAAAATCTGAAGCCGAAGAGGAGGAAATGATAATTGTTTTTCAATTTTAAATTAACAATATATTCAAAAATATTCATTATAACTTCATGAAAACTAAAATGGTTTTTTTCTGGCTATTTTTGAAATTGATCTATTGTCCGGAAAAGTTGGCAGCACTGCATGTAACTGAAAGAGTTTTTCTAAAATCTTTAAATACTTTTCTTTTATGCAGATGTTTAACATTCTGAATCCTTTAATTTTTTATTATTTCTATATCATACGTATATAAAATAAGATAAGAGATAAAATAAAACTCAACGGCTGTATCTCTAATTTTTCTATTTCTATGAATACTTTAATTTCTTTATTATATCTAGGCCATGCATACTTCATTTATTTTATTTCTTTCGATGGAAAGTACAACCTGGTCCAAATTTTGTTTAATTTTGACAAACGTTAAAAACATTGATATTATCGATATTTTAAATTGATATTCAAATGATATTTTCTCAAAATGAAATTATTATCGATATGATACTTATTAACTATCAAATTTAAATGTATTATCAATTAGCCCTCTCGGGCTTCCAAAAATTGCCGTAGCGGACGGTATTTCACGTCCTCATGGCGGGGTATTGGTTAAAGTTTTCAACTAGCAATAACCGCACCTCAGTAGTACTTCATAGGTTACGGTATTGCCGCTGCGCAAAGATAACCTTCCACCCCAAATCGGTCACTACTACAGTTCGCTGGCGCTAGAACCAGTTGGGAATTATAAAAGTGAGGGTTGCATAAGTAAACGTTCAAAGCTGTTGCATACTTTTTTGCCTCTTCCTACCTGAATATAAGTTTCTACCTACTCTCAAGGGTATCGAGTTCTTACAAAGGAGCGTAGTTACATAAATATTCAAAGGATGTGGAGAAAATTCAGAATTCACTACAATTGAGCAGTGATTGGAAATTTTGATTAAAATGCCGAACATTTAAATTAACTTAAAAATTTGAAAATCTACAATTAGGCATCGTACTTTAATGTTCTTAAAAATATAGATATATTTCTTAAACTTAAGAAAATGTATAATGAACTATAATATTTTAAGGAAATCTGTGATGAAACAAAGCAATAAGACGCCCTTGATTTAAAGGAAATACGTTGCTCAAGAGATAAATTAAAAGCTGAGGGAACGATCCCCGCTGATGGAAAGCTGAATAATATTGTTTGTTTTAAATTTAATAAATTTTGATTAAATTTATATTTGTTGATATAATTATTAGAATAAGCTCATATTTTATATTTTTTTATTTAATTTAGTGTATTTTTAATACTTAAAGCTAAACAGGTTTCTTCATGAAATCCCTGTGTACAGCTTCCTAAAATGTTCCCACACTAACATAGCAACATATTGATATAATTCCGGGTTGAACCTTTATGTTTTATGGCTATCTAGTTGGCTGATTAGCACATTATTATGTATTATTATGAATAATTTTCAACAAAGATACATTTTATAAATTTACTTTGCACCCAATTAGCCGCTCCTTTTTGCAGTGTTTTGATAAAACGGCGATTAGCATATAAATTAGAAAGTATATTTCACATCTTTAAATATGTCACTGCAAAAACATACGCCTTGAGTGATTAGATCCATTTAACACAAATATCATAAGAATTATCAGAAAATAAAAAATAAATAAAAAAGTATTACATATTTCGTCGATTTCAGGGCTTTACAACCACTAAACTATAAACATTTTGCAATTTCCTTTAACACACCATTTTATTTTTGTCATCCTTTTCGCAGAAAAATTAATACAAAATTCATAGGCACGAGCAACATGAAAACAGAGGAGGAGGACACAAGGGAAGGACTTGGCTCCTTGAGGTCATGTTCGCCTACTCTAAAATGCTAAATAGCCACTTTAGCGACCAGACACGCTTTTCTTTTGTTTCGATCCAGTGCTGCCACTGGCACACTACAGATACAGTTTCGAAAAAAGCTATGGAAATTTTTAACATAAATGATTCTTAAAATTGTATAATTGCCCTATTTTGCAGCCAGGCAGTTTATATCTGGGGAGGAACTTAAAATGTTGTAAACGGGAAAAATACACTTTAAAAATGTTCAGAAAACTCCCATTTAAGATCCTGAGAAAGGTCAAATTGCCAGCACTGCTCCGTGCCTCCATGGCTCTGTCATAAAAAATTGAACAAGTTTTCTGGGGGAAAGTCAAGAGCGGAGCATGGTATCCGTGGGGTGGCAAAGACAGCGTCGACAATACCGGAAATCCGTTTCATGACAAATGCGCCACATTGTCCTGGCTGAGTGTTAAGAGAAGCGCTCTATCCGCTTCCCGCTCCCTGTTCCCCGCTGCTCGTTCTATAATTTTGCTCTCCTTTACGAGCCAGCCGGCAATGAAATTCCTTCAATGGCAGCACGTGACTTGGCCGAAAAGAGAACGGCGCTATGTCAAAGGGAGAATATTTCGTAGAGCGACATTGACATTGGTGAGAGCACAACAAACACAAGGCGCAGGCGTCGCTCTCCCAGGACTCGCAGGACTCCCAGTATTCCCATCTACGTGCCGGCATAACTTTGGCATTTTAATGAGAAATCCATATTTATGTTGTTTGTTTTGCCAAAAAAAAAGAGCAAAAAGGCCAGCTCCAAGCGGACAGCATATGCGGCGAAAAGTAAAATTACTTTTGTGGGAGGAAGTGTTCAAAGGCATTTCTATAATCATTTTTAATGGGTCGCGGCGTCTGCTGGTATACAGAGCGGCATAGGGCCTCCTTTCAGATACTCGTGGGTAAACATGCTTAAAAACTCTATAAAAATATTCAAAGATAGAAGGACAAATTTAGATCAACTGATCGATAATATGCATATGAATATATGAATGTTCATATCTCTTGAAAAATGTGAGTCCCTTTTCTATGGAAGTTATACAATATAGTGATCCAATAATTACCGGATCATTTCAATGTATAAGATATGGTGATCCGCTTTTGCCCTTGCTATCTTGAAATCCTCCTTAAATAGACTAAATATATTACGCTAACAGTATACAACAAGTACCTTATAATTTAATAAACAAGTTTGTCAAGACAGAAAGACAGTCTGCACAAGCTTATAAATATTATTTCATATATTAATTATAACTATATTAATTGTCCACCGGCCTGCATATATTTGTACATCAGATAAAACGATTACCTGGGAATTAGCTGTGCCTCTTCACCATACCTCTTGTCCTGACATTTCACCTAAGCCATGTTTGCGAGTTTTGACAATGAACTCACAATGTTATCATTCCAACGTGAAAGCCATAAAAAACAACGGCTTAAAGCCACCGCCAGCATGTCTAGCTTGGCAAAAAAGGATGCGTTTGGAGGGAAAAATTCCGCCGTGGAAAAGTACACTTCACACGGTTTGCTTTTCGCGCCGGCACAAAAAAAAAGTATGCTTTTATTGTGCAAATAAAAACGCGCAGAAACTACTTAATCAAGTTTCATAGACGGAGGCTTTTCCCCCCGGAAGCCGCGTTTTATGTAAAGGAAAAACAAAATCAAGTGCAAGGACTAAAAAGCAACAGCAGCCAGGGCGGACTTTCCCGACGTTGTTTTCCTGCGCTTTCCCTTTTGTGTAAAAAACGGGCGTACTGGCCGGGAAACGCGGGAACATTCAAAGCTGAGACAACATGCAAACCAAAGGCAACGAGAATAAGCTAAATATTTTTGTTTACTCTATCCGGAAAAAGTTCAACAATCTTTTAACAAAATTGGATGCTATAAAATGTAAATTTAAGGTTGAAGGGATCGAATATTGCATGGATATGAACTATGGATTTATCTAAAGAAAAAATATCCAAAATATCGTTTTATATATCCAAATTTTAGATGTCGAAAAATTAACATTAAAATATCTAAGTGTTTATTAACTTATGTTCCTTTTTTACGGATTATATGTAAACATCTTTAAAACGTTTTCATATGGTTTTTATGTTTGATTGAATTTATTTCGGCTGTACTTCAATTACTTAATATTTATTTAAAAAAAATGGTATGTTAAATAGTTACAGGTATTACTAGTAACTTTTCTCAAAAGGCAATGAAATACTTGTTTTTTTCCTTTTTATTTTTTTTCTATAAAACCTTTTGAAATAGTAGATCTACCCCTTTACTCAATTTTCTTTGAGTACAGAGTATAACAATTTGCCGAAGGAATGCTCCGCTGCGAGTTGAGTTGAAAATGTATGACAGCAATTAGCGGGACGATAGGCGTGTTTTGGGGTTGCTCCAATGTCACACCATCCCCAATGCCGGGAAAAACACGAAAACTCTTCAATTAATTTGTTTAGCTCTGCGCAAACAGCAAGGCGACTGTGCACATCAATCAAGTCAAGGAGCAAGTCGAACGTAAAGTCTCTATTCGGACGATGTCCTGACCCCCTGACCCCGGTGTCTTTGGTGTGAAATATCGCTGGGATAAACACGGTCGCGTGCCACGTTCTCAGCTCGTAAATTGTTCGCTTCATTTTTAATTACCGCACTCAAGTTGTATTTTTTAATGCCCCACGGAAGGCGATTCCACTTAAATTCTAGGGAGTTTCGCGGAGCAGAAGTAACTTACCTGAATCGTTTCCGTGGCGGAATATTTTCGATTGTAGTCGACGTGATGGAGGTTCGGCATGTTGGCTATTATTGGCTGGCTGTTTTAAGGCTACTTAACACGTGTCCCTTCGGGAGGTGGCTCTTCCGTTTTCCGGCCTCTTTCCGTCTCATCAAGATATGTCAGTTTATGCAGCATTTGTGTTAATTTCTGTCGTCGCCACACCTTTTTTCTTCACTGGCGGAGGGCTTGCTGCGAGAAGGGAAAAGGAAAAAACTGTGTAAAGTTCAAGTTGCAAAGTATAAATTACTTGAAGCAATCTAGCTGCTTCTCCAGCCTCCCCTGATCCCCCTTGGGCATTTGTTTACTCATGTCGATATTGTTAATACGCCACGTGTTTCGCAGCGGGATGCGTGTAAGTCAGCCGGAGAGAGCGAGAGGGTGCAAGCGAGAATGGCACAGGACCACGGACGGTTGGGCTTACGGATTTATTGCCAAGTTTACGCTACGTGCTTCGACTAAATTTATAAGCCAAAACCCACAAAGAACGGTGCGTTGGCCTAAAGGCACTGCCAGAAACAAATACGCACGCACACCCAAATGTGTACACTTAGCAGCCATTGGAAGACAGTTGGATTCAAGCAATTAGAAGCGGTTACGGGGCTATGGGAGAGTTAAGAGAGCTGATAATATTGTCAGCTTCGTTTGCTGGCCAAGTTCGAAGTTAACAGAGCAAAGTATCTGAGAAGCTGCTTTTTTGTTGTTAGTTTATTATAAAGTTTTCAACTTGTTTGTTTAAAGCAACCTTTCAGTAAAGTTTATTTTTAAAGCTACTCTATCCTATTAACCTTCACAATTGCAATTTTTCTATATTTTATTATTTTGTAATATGTATTAGAATTATATTTTGTTCGTATGTAGTTTTTACAATGCATAAAAGCTGCTAGTAAATAAATAAATAAAAACCAATTGTATTATATTGTTGTAACACATAATATTTTATAGGCTTTTTTCCGCTTAGTGTTTGATTGATCAAATTAATAATAATAATTACAAAAAATACAAAATATCTCATCATCCCCTTGTGGCTTAAAAAATAAAAACAAATATTTTACAATTCAGTAAATATGAATATTTCAGAACGATAAATATTAAAAATATGGAATGAATTAGTTGGTTCCTTTGACTCCACTAATTATGCCAATATTTGCCCTCCAGTGGGGGGTCGGTCGGGACAGGACATCGCGAATTGAAACGAAAAGCCGCCCATATGCTTAATGACCAAAATGTATTAGCTGCTTATGGATTAGAAGTGCTTGTCTGTGTGAGTCCGGATACTTCTTGGGATGGGGACATGTTAATCTCGAACCATTTAGATTGCCAAGAGCGACAGGAAGTCGGGCCCAACGTCAAGCCGTGCAGCCAAATGAAATTGTTCAATAATTGAGTTATTCCCCATTGGCCCGAGGGTATTTAAAGAGTTCGGCACTGGCTTGTATAAGGGTCCTGTCCGTATTTCGATCGATTTCCAACTGATTTAAGACTGCACTATGAGATCCCTGTCCTGCGTTGTTGGCTAACAAAAACAGCTTTAGTGCCAGCCGGGCAGTAAGAAGTCATAAATTATGCAGCGACATAGTCAAAGGACAACAGCCAGGACATGGCCCAACAGCAACAGCAGCAAGGCAGTTGCACAGTTGCCACTGTTGCCACTGCCGGCGTCCTCTTACAAGGTCCGCCCCCTATCCCCACAATTGCAGTCTATTAACTCCTCTGAAGAACTGAAAATGGCTGAGCAGTTAATAAGAACGACTTGTGCGGCGGCACAAGGGGCAGGCGGTGGCAGTGCAGCAGTTGCAAATTATGACAAAGTAGTGAAAAAGAGCTGTTGCAAGTAGGAGTGGGAGAGTGTTGAGTGGGTCCCGCGGTCCGACAAAGGACTCCCCAGAGAGGTGCCAACTGTAAGGGAAACATGTATATATCATGTACAACAAAGGATACCGTTTTCAATTAGGAAACCGCAGGCATTGTAGACTTTCCAGATGAAATAAAACCAAATGATTTTAAAGAACGATAACTACATTGAAGCTGCACCGAACCATCCGGAAAAAACATTGCCCAGATCAGGATAAGGGATTCAGCTACATTACTTATATTCCGTCTGGCTGTTAGACATCTGTATAAAATGTTTTCAATAAACAAACCGAATGTAACAAGAAGTATTTAAGTTAAATTCAACAAATTAAACAACATATGAAGTATCTGGACAAACTGGCATAACTTTATTATTATTTATTATCAATCAATCCTAAATTATTTATATATTATTTATATTTTACATTTTATAAATCCACAAAGGGCATTCATTATAACCGGAGAAAGCCCAACGGTCTAAGAATGGAAGACGGCAAAGTTAATTGCAAAAAGTCACCAAAGTTCCCACACAGTCCAGATTGCAACCCATTGCTTATGGCTTTTTAGGGACATTAAGCTGGTTCCTTTCGCTTTTGAAGAAAAATGTGCAAAAACTCTAGCCAAAAAAATTAATAAAGTTAGCTGATTTCTTTGCACGAATTTAATTAGTTCAAATAAAGTTTAAAGAGGGGCCACGAAAGTCATTTCGACAAAGTTCATATCATTTGTCAGCCACAGCTTTTGCCTCCAATATTTCCAAAGTACAACCTAAGCAAAGGAATTTGAAAATGCACAAAAATGCAAAAAATCAATAAACGAGAGACCCAAGCTGCCAGACAAAACCCAAAATACAAACAAAACAAGCTAGTAAAAACGAAATTCGGCCGTAACAACAATAAAAATTTATTGTTATCCCTTAAAGAAGTGAAACAATCAGCTATAAAAACCAAATGTAAAAAGCCAAGGAATCGCTTCTTGGTTGCTAGATCCTAGAAATAATAGAAGGAAAACAGAAAAATATTTCTCGTAGTTCAATAGTCTGGGCATTACCAAAAGACTATGCTTTAGATCATTTTTGAATATTTTAGGTAGACTACATGGTATATGCGACAAAAAATAAAATAAATAATAAATAATAGTAAGTTAAGAAGCTGCTCTAAAAAGATACAAATAAAATCCTTAAATAGAGGCTTTAGTACAAGCATCGGTATAAGGTTTTATTTATGAGGTTTTATTTATTTATTTCAAGAAGGTTTGAAAATATCTGCCACAATTAACTTGTATCCACCCAAATAAGGAGAGCTTTTTAACGATATGCTCCGACTCATATCAAAACTGACTCTTTTTTATAATAAATTTGAGTAAAATAAAGTTAATTTTTCTTATATTGAGCTCTTGTTTTTTCTCGACAAATGCATAATTGCTTTCATGTAATATTGCTGTTTAAGCGATTAGTAGCTACGACTACAGAAATAGTTCTAGCTTTTTTTAATCCTTTATCTAATTGAACGAAACTAGCGTAAGAAATTCATGTTATATTCACATCGAAATTAAATAAATTGCGGCTGCTTTTTAAAGTTGATCAGTTCAAGGTTATGCATATTTAATAAATATACTTAAAGATTTCACATTCTCACATGGTGGAACAACCAAAACACCCCAAAACATCAGGTAAAATCAAATAATAGCCCACCACGTATCATCTCAGGCAACCTTACAGTTTTCCGGCAAGTCATTTTAGCTTAGCGTACTTTCGGGCCGCAGAAGCGCGTGTAAATACCGAGTATTTAGGATGGGAGGAGGGCTTTAAGCATAATCCTGCCAGGACTTAGCACTGTTGTTAGGTGTATGAAACTCTGAGATGTAAGGCAGTTTAAGAAGGGGAAGTTGAAGAAGTTGGGACTTGGAGCCAAGAAGCAAAGTTGCCAGCTAGGCAGTTTAAGCATGGAAAACCCAGGAAAGGCCATCTGCCATTTTTAATTCAAGTGAGAGGAAAGTTCGTTTTGCATAGGTAACGAAGGTATACACAAAAGGCATGAGCATACAAAAAAATCATGAAAACCTAAACAAAAATTAAAAAGACTTGAAATTGAAGACCTTTTAAATCTTATTCCACCTTTGATTCCAGCTATAGCGAAGTTGGGATATTAAAACATTTAAACCAAAAAATAACTAAAAATAGGCAAAAAAAGACTTGTATTTATTTATAAGTGTCATGTCATTGATAAAAGGAAAATAAAAATTGTAATAATATAGGTACTTTTCGTATCCTAAAAGCATTCTCCGGGTGAAGGAAAAGCTATTTTTATAAACTTTCAGAAGGAAGCTACGAAATTGTATTGTCCCTCAATTTAGTTCAAATTAAAAAAAAACGGGGTTTCAAAATAAGCTATCATATAATGCTTTAAGTGAAACTTTCATTTGTACGCATTAAGTAAGCCCCATATTATTCGCACACCTATATTCAATATTAAGGGCTTTGGTATCACATTCAGAATGCTTGGATCCAAATGCAGGTTGGCCGTTGCTTATCTGCAGGTAAACAAGCGGTAATCTCCTTACCTTCTCTGCACTTGCCTGTGTCAATGGAAATGTCCAGTGGGAAAATTGAAAATCAAAATGCGCGCAAAATGGAGGCCAACTGGGGTTACAGAAACACAAGCACAGCCAATTCCCACGAGGGCAAAGTATTCGCATCTGTACAGTGGGACAAGGTTATATCTCATTCAACAATTTTTTAATAAGAGTTCTACACTAGGTCAAAGCCATAACATTTTAACAAACTAATCTTAATCTCATAAGATAATAAGATTCGTTCAGGCTCATCAGTTGAATTTGTTTATTATTATTAAATTTTAGTGTAGTGTGTTTTGGCCACCTTTCCAATTTCCAATATCGAGCCGGCTAACATCGATATATTATATTTTAGGATATTTAATGAAATCAGTATTATGAATAAAGCAATTAACTATTGGAAATTGATTTTCAGTTACGGTCAAATGTAACTTTTCACCAGTGTCCGCAACAGCCCTTGGGGACCCCAAGTGGCAGGGCGTTCTCTTAAAATGGCATCGGTTGAAATTGAAGTTGGCAAACGGTGTTCCGAGGGTGGATTTTAAAATGCAAACATACTCGATAGCGTTACATGCCACAATACCTCGAACACGTGTCCTGCTTTTTGGCCTGCCTCCTGTGCAACATAGTTGCCAATTCCACAGCTTGTCTCAATGGCTTGCTTTTTGTTTTCTGGCCAAATCAAAACAGCCAAGAATCCCAAACAAAGACAGAGAACTTATCTCGAAGCAGTTAAATCAAGAACGTTTCTCCATCGCGTGCCAATAAAAACGGGATTGCGGTGGAGGAAGTTAGATGGATGGGGCTAATAACCAAACCTTAACAACAGCAGAAATAATTTGATTATACTTGCCATGCTATTTGCATTAACAACCAGGCCATAAAAGTCACCCAAGCAACGGATAAACGTTCTTTTTGGTTCACTTTTAAGCCTTAATATCTAGGACAAACATAAAATGATATTAAAAAGCAACAATAAACGATTTCATATATAGCCTTGTCTGTGCGATATGAGACTCTCACTTAAAGTACTTTTAAATTATTAAAAAATTATCAAAACTAGAGAGCTACATTCAAGATAGCTTCAAGGCTAAGTTAAAAACTCCTACATAGTCTACTAGAATTTAAAGTTTACTCATATTTTATTGAAGTACCAAAAATAAAAAGAAAGAGAGAGCAGGCAACGTGGAGCTTTCTGCAAAATGAAAATGGATTTATGCGTCTTTTGATATCTAATTCCCTTTGGGCAGCTGTCAACAAGCAGATAAAGTGCTAGGCAACCGAAAAAAATACACAAGTGTAGCCAAACTCATGTCGAACCGAAAAGGGAGCTCTCCGAAAAGAGGGGAAACCTTAAAGAACTTTGACTACTGTTTATTGCTGCAGAGAACTTTGACTCATTTTAGATTCGTATTAAACGAAAGAAAAGTATTTTCGTCCTTTACACACAGCCACACCCCCACCAAGGCCCAAGCCACAGTTAAACGCCTGCCAAATGTGTTCAAAAAATGTGAGAAAACAATTTGAAGCAATCAACTGGCAAGAGTACGTGACACGGGCTTTCCCCCTTATCTTCTTTGATTTACACGTTCAAAAAATAATTATAAAATAGAATTTATCCCTAAATTAAAATGAAATAAGAATAAGCTTTAAAAAGATAACATTTTCTGTATACAATTTCAAGCTTCATACAGTTCTTAGACACAGTCTAGACCTAATAAAAGTATATAATACTTCTTGGGTATTTGAATTCTTAGGGCTTTTTTAAGTGTATCAAGAAAACTCTTCACTTGAGCATAGCAAAAGGCTAACATCTGTTACCGAATGGCCCCCAGACTAAACAGAAAGAAATCTGGCAGGTCGGGGAAACCCCGACAAGTGTCAATGACCTGCTGATGCCTTGGCTAGATGCTAACGAGCACGTGAGCCAAGTGTAGCGGAAAATGAGCTAATTTGTGCTGCTTTTCCTTTTGGCCAACATCGCCGGCCACGTGTGGCCCCAACTGTCTCCAGTCTCTTTCAAGGAAAGAGTCAAGAAATTCTATTGCAAACATAAATCATGCTCGATGCAGGACATCAGGGCAGGATGAACACGCAATCAACTGTTTGTCACAAAGCAGATCGGGTGAATGGGGAAGCGTTCGAGTGGCTGGGTAGCCGGGTGGCTGGGTGGGTACTTTCCCGCGTGTGTGAGGGGCATGTCAATCAAGCCACAAGCCACCACTCTGGCCCCCACAACCTTGGGCGTACAACCACCACCCGCCATCCACTGGCTGACAGTTAAAAGGGAGTGAACCGAAGAGAAAGGACCCCAAATCGAACCAGTCCAAATTCCTGACGCGGGTGTCAAGTTCAACTGGAATCGTACCGAAAGTAGTTGTACCCTCACAAAATTTAATTAATGTTACATATTGGAAAAAATTAAGGAAATAATAATTAAAGCGTGATTTAGTTGTCCCTAAAAAAATCTCAGAGTCAAATTTGGTCTTATATACGAATGTGTATATAAAGCAGTGGTTCCCAAATCCTTGAATCGCGGGGCAGAATAATTATCTGCCATACACACATAAAATGTAAGCCTTTTTTAGAGTTAAATATTTAATAATTTAACTACAAATTTTGTTATATCTAGCCGCTTTGATCAATTTTTTACACAAACAAACGCATTTCTAACACGTCAGTATGCCTGAACACCACTGATACAGAGTGAAAGGCGGAACGGAATTCTAATAAAATGTAATTTTAATACAATTCAGGAAAACAATTTGAAATACATCTAAAGGGAAGGTCTTAACTTAATATTTATAATGTTAGTTATCTCTAAAATTAAAAAATTAGTTTTAATTTGTAACTTCCTAAGCGAAAATAGTATCGAATGAATAAGACTCAATGGATACAATTTTATCAATGGCCCCCCTCATGGTAGGTGATAATTTATTTATCCATGTGTGGCATGCGTTTTTCTGGGAACCAGAGCTAGGGCTTATATCCACTGAAATGTGAACGGCTAAACGAGAAGCGTTGGGGTTTGTCAGCCTGCCTGGCCAGCTGCGAGCTCGACTCGTTGTGATGGCTCGGAACATTTGTTGCCCCGGGGCCAGAACAAAGGAGAGAATCGTTTTATCTGCCACAGCATTCACTCCTTTATTTGCCAAGTGCAAATTGCAAAATGATATTAGAGCGCGCCGGGTTCGATGGAGTCCAGGGGTTCCACCGCTGCACCAGCGGGGTTGAAAGGGCGTAGTGAAAGTGGAAAGTGCGTCCGGCACCAGCCAAGCCGGTAGGGCAGCTCGTCAGTAATGAGCACGAGCAAATTTAATGTGATTTGTGTCGAAGGGTGCAACGACTGTATTATCGAGCAGGAAGCTCCAGAGTCCGGACCCTTATTGTGGGTGGTGGCAGATTTATATTTGCTCTTGTAATTGGTGGATGGCAAGGGGCGCCATCCCAATTGAGCAGGCCATAGAGTTCTTCCAATCGCACAGCACAGTCATTGACTTTAATGAATAATTGAGCTTGTTATTCCCCCAAAAATATGATTAATTTGTAATAAATGAAAAAATAATTTTTTTAATATTTAGTTGAGGGATATATGACAATTGTATTAAAAAAATTCCTTATTAATAAAAGGCAACGAAATGTAAATTAAAACAGTATACTTCTTTATAAATTGTTGGATGTGCGTCCCCATTTTGATAAAAAGATGCTGAAGATGCCATTGAAATACTTGCTCGTCCAACTGGTCCCAAATATAATGAATTATAATAACTTATGACCAAAAATCAACCCCCTAGGCAACTTAACAAGGATATATGATGATGATGATGATTTTCAGAAAACACACGACCAAAAACAAAGGCCGTCAAAACCACAAAGAGACACTCGACCCAAGCAGATGCCCGAAGGTGTTTACACGACCCAACAAAAACCATAAAGAATGAGAAGCTCGAGTGCTCCGACTAAAAGATACCCGGTACTCAAGAGTATCTACATGTTTTCTAATACTCAACTGTATTTATTTGCTTTAGCAGTAACCACGGCTTGTCTTTCTTAGCATTAACTACAAACTAGAATTTTATGTATTGGAACCAAGCCCATATGCAGCATCCGCTAGATATTTTTAGTCGAGGAAGGAATTATGCTTTTAGCTAACAAACACATTGAATTAAACTTAAATATATACTGAATATTATTTAAAAATCTGCCTAATTGATTTCTAAAGATAGTGGCAGACAATTCCCAGCTTAGCTAATGAAAACAGCCAAAGGAGATATATATTTTCTGAATTAGAGAGTTGATATTCCAACTATTTATAAATAATTTTCAAGTTCGTTTTTAATAAATAAAAACTCCGATTATGACAATAGGGTGTGTATTCGGTTGCTGAAAAAATGTATTTTCTATTTACAATTAAATGCAAGGAAACTAGCATACTATTTACTCAAAGAATACTGGGTAAAGTTGAACCATCCTCCCCGAAGACAATATCAAAATCATCAGGCTTCCTTTGAACTATTGTCTGAAGTTTAAGCTAATCCAAAATATAACAAAAAAAGAGGAATATGGTTCAAATGGTTAAAATTAGTTGTTACAGATTTTCGGAGCTTGAAGTAAAGAAAATAAGCACTTTTCTCAACCTAACATTTCAAACACCAACATTTTTCAGACGTTTTTAAGCAATTTTGTATAAATATTCTCTATTTCAGTTTCAACGAAGGAAGAGAAGCCATTAGCCCTGTACTTCTCGAGTAGGGGGTATTAAAAATGAAAAACTTGTGTTAAGCGAAAGTGCAAAAGTTGTTCAAGGATTCTTTTTGGCGCACCCAACCACCGAAAACAGAATAAGAAAATCCCCAACTTGGATGCGGCAAGGGAAGCCAACATTGTTGTTATGATTAGCATTTTATCAGCAGATCCTTTGGCTTATCATACCGTGTCTTAGGACAAGCATTCCAGCGTCTTTATGGTAATTTAGTTTTTGCCAAGATGCGCGGCAACAGCTGACAAAGTTGTAGTAAGTACATCCTCCCCCGTAACTGAGGAAACTTTACTTCACTCCCTTAAAGTAGGCAAGATGCTCTGCCACCGCCACTGCCACATGAAAAAACTGCGTGTCACATAATCAAAATTGAGAAAAACACAACCTGCAGGGTGCTTTTCATGTTTATGTGTGCGGATCCCATTAATTTATTGCCGGAGACATTGAGACACCTCCAGCCGAACAAAAGGCGACATTATTATTTCATTATTATGCCAAACGCATCAGGAGCTCTCCTCCCTCCTGCTCCATCCTCCTGCTCCAACCATCCCAATGCACGTGAGCAGGCTCATATTACACACGGCGGTTCATGGAGGACAGAAGAGGACAGAGGCTTTTCGGAGGTGGCAGATGATTCATGCGCTCGCAAATTTTTTGACGCCCGCCACATAAATAAAACAGGCAGCCCCGGGGAGCTCAGACATATGTTTGGATAGTCCCCCGGTCAAAGGGGCCAGGTCAGAGGCTGTAATATTTAGTCGTAAATATTTTTATAGGCACCAGGGTTTCCGCTGCAGATGAACAAAGCGCGAAGAGCTCACAAAGACAGGTGCTTTGGTAGATCAAATATTTGCTACGAAGTGTACAACTTTTTCTAAAAGGAAACTCTGAAACATTTATTTGTGTCAATAGTAGCCATTCAATGGAAGATTTTCTTTATTGAGATTAAATTTTTAAATCTAAAATATGATTTTTCAAATTGTTCAAAGCTCTCACGCGGTTCCTATTCTATGAACTAAACATTATAAACTATACTAACTTTAAACTAAAATTTAAATATTTGGTTTGAAATCGGAAAAGATATATTTTCTTCTCGACATTTCTCCTTATCCCCCAATCTTGTCTGAAATGGATAATGTCTATTCTGACACGAGGCTGGTATCAATTAAAGATTCAAATTTAAATCTAGTTGGTGTCTATTAAAGATACAACTTGAAATCACGTTGATAGGCCTCTCCTAGATAATAATATAAGAACATTTACAAATTTTAAGAAACTGAAGCGAATGAATTTGGTTTGGGCCTGCTAAAGTTAAGGTAATTTTTCATCAAATAATCTCCCCTTTTCCAAAATCAACAAACAATACCTACCATTTTTACAATGAAGCGTCGACTCTGCTGCTAATCCTTTATCCATATTTACGATATGTGTGTATAAACCATTAAGTGCCAATTAAAACGTAATTGAGGCATCCGCTGATAGCAATTTTGCCATTGAATAATTCCGCAACGAAAACAATTTGCACTCACAAAACGCGGAACGAATACACAGATGCCCGGGATGATGTTATGACGGCATTTACCGTACCATTTAGGGCTTTTATTCAATCTGAGCCGCACTTTATCATTTATGCACTTGTGCCGCTGATTAAACACACATAGCACTGGCAGCACCACAACACAGCACCCAGAACTTGGTTTTAAGGACGTAATTCCTGCGCGATGTTAGCTGAAATTCTCGTGCCCAGAAAACACCCGCAAAAGCAACCAGACTCCGCCGGCTAAGAGCAATAACTGTTATTTCGATGCGGTCCTTTTGGGGAGTTTCTCTTGGTCGGTGGTGTGTTTCGATCAGCTGTGCTTTGGGGTACAGCAATGATACCGGAAATGGGGGTGGAATTCCATCGAAATTGGCGCGATTTTCACCGGCTTTTACCATGCGTCAAATGTCATACTCATGCAAAAGTTTCAGAGCCTTTGCTCCCTATTTGTTATACCCATCATTACATAACATTAAAATTGTAATCGTTTGACAAATCAAAACAATATTATTAATAGAATTTTTGCCCTATTCTTTAAATATTCACATTTTATGAAAAAATAATACTGATTTTCTTTTACATTTATTGTGGAAGCAAAAATATACATTTTAATCATTGTATTTTTATCAGCTTTCTACTTATTAATGTACTTTTTGTAATGGATCTGTCTAGTTTTTTTTTTTAGTTTTGTAGGGAACAATTATGGTTCATCAAGCAGGACTATTTCGTGGGGTTCTAGATTTAAATCTAGAGGATCCGGTGGAACAGACCCACGAGGTGTATCCGGTTAAGTCTCCGAGGGGCTCTCCGTAAAGGGAGGGAGGTCAGTTTTCATCAGTCATTTCGTAAGACCACCTGGAATCTTTATTATGTTACTTAGCCACAAATGAAGTCGTTCATTTTGTATGAAACATCAATACTTTGGGTTGGTGGGAAATTAAATTCATCAAAACAAATTTAACTTATATGAAAAATAACAATGTAATATGAAATTAATGAATTAATTTTCTGTCCAAATTTATCCCGCCAGAAGCCCTTTAATCAGATTTTCGATTATGGTAGTGGTAGTTGGGCAAAAACACACATCATTAAGCAGAAAATTACCAAAATAATAGATGCAATCGTATGCGAGTAAATGCTGTTGCATTTTTTTCAATGACTAGATTCCAATGCCTTATATACTGGAAAAATGTTGCATATATCTAAAGATACGAATTTTAAAGATGTATGCGAATTCAGCATTTCGTGACTTTCGTGCGATAGTTGAAAGAGCCCCTCCCATCTCTATTTGAGAGACCCGCAGCACCTATCGTATAACGGCGGTATTTATGGGCACGCTCATCACGGTCACACTGCGCGTTACTTTATTGAGGAAATCGGATTGTACTCCGAATTGTTTCACAGATTTGCCGATAAATACAGAAAGAAAATGCCTGCGGTTGTGCGTATAAAGCGACGCATCGACGAAGAACCTCACACGGCCTTTGTGCTAAATGGCAAGCGACGACGCCTCCAAAACGATGAGAACGCCGTGGACGATGCGGGAGCAGCGGCGGCCGTAGAGCCGGAATCGGACAAGGACGAGTTGACCACCGTGCTCAAGTTTGCCGGCACGCTCGACAAGCAGGTAAGGGATGGGAAAAACACGAGGAGGTGGGGAACACCTGAATGGATAATGTTCGCTGTACCCGTGACTCGAGCATACCATGTAAAAATGATGTGCAAAGTACATGCATATATTATGTAGTTTCTATGTAACATTATTCCGTTTATTTTGAAGCAAGCACTGGGGGCAATGAACTTACTAATCAGAGTCTACAATTTAGAAGCTATGCTAAATTAACGAATGCAAACTATAGGAAACGGACATTTGTTTACTCATTTATCAATATCTATTTACAGGACGACTGCGCCACTCGACAATTTGCTGCGGCCAGGCTGAACAAAGTCACTGCCCATGAGTTGGTGCAACGGCAACGATCTACTGATGCGACCATTGCAACCGCTTTGCGTCGGGAGCGCCAGCGCCAGAAGGCCCAGCAAAATGCTCGAGAGCAAAGATTCCGAGTGGTGAACTGTCTTCGTAGCACCCTTGAGGATGATGCCACAGAAATTGTATCCCCCGAAGGCCAAAATCAAGAATCCCAGCCCAGCAAAAGCCACATAACCATTGTGGACATTGAATCCCAGTCCCAGCCTCAGCAACAGCCTCTTTCCGAAACAGGCAGTTCTGCAAGCCAAGAGGGGCAGCAGCGGAACACCGAGGCAGCCCTTGATCAGCAACCAGCCGACTCAGATATTGGTTATGTTTACGATCTTTATGTGCCAGAGAACGAGACGCAGGCCGCCTATGTGGATATGATGGACGACAACTATCTAAGGTTCGTCATACACATTGAGGCAGAGCAAACGTTTAGCCTTCTCAATTACTATATGTAGCCGATCGATTACTGTGTGTCGTCGGGGCTACCGTATCTTTGTGGGTGTGCTTGTGTCCTTGTTCATAGTACTCGGTCGTAGTCTCTCATATGCATTTTATCTTTACCATCTAGACCTAATTTTAATTAATTGTTTATTGCTCAATAATATGATTCGTTCTCCATAAGGTTACATTATCCGTTTAATTACTACAACAACTGCTACTGGTAAGCACAGCACACATCCGGCTATAGAGAAAAGTGAGAGGGGAAAGCGAGGGAGAGAGAGAGAGTGGGACAGAGCCCGGGAAGGCACGATGTGTGATGATGCCTCTGAACAAACAATCCATCAACGACAATAAGGACTGCAACTGGCAACTCTCTTTACCAAATCAACCATAAATATTTCTTTTGACAAATGCCGATACATGAGTTTCTTCTATGAGAATTCAATGGCATGATTAAATCCAAGAGTGCAAAATTATCCTTTATTTTAGCATAATTAAAGAAATGCAGCAAGTTATTTGGCTTATATGAACTTTGTAATTTTAAGTAAATGGTGCTAAACGCCTTTTCCAATGTTGTGAAAAGACAATTATTTGCATCAAAACAAATGATAATAATTGTTCCAGATTTCATTTCATAGCTAATTTTCTAATAAATAATACAAATAATAAGAAATACAAATTTTCCAAGATTTTACCGAGAATAAAATGTACCACTAATGTTCGGCGTGCCAAAGTTTTCAAGTACAATATTTTGAAATGGAAATCCATCAATCAATGCAGATAACACCATTATCCTAAGTTTCTAGATTTAATTAGCTATTAAAATAGTATGATTGAGCTACCCAAGCACACACACACCACGCTTATTCTAAAACCGTTTTTTTTCCCAAGTTTTTTGTATTTTGGTTAGTTTTTGGTTCTTTCTTTTCCTAAAACAAAAAATAAAAGTAACAGTGCTGAAGTTCTTAGTTTTAGATTGTTGAGGTCTTTAGCTGCCCAAAATGGAAAATAAATTGAATAAAGAAATCGACTTAAATATACATGACAAACTTATGTAGATGTGTTTCAATTTCCAAGTGCCAACCGATGAAAAATCTCCACAAATAAACTTTACCATTTTTTCGCCTATTCCGCAGAGTGATTCCTGTGGGTGAGATTGTGCTAGAGGATTGTTACAACGATCAAGATGAAGATTATGATTCGGAGGACTCCAATCAGGAGAACTACTATACAAATGATTACCCGGATGATGAGGAAGCGGCCATGGGCTCAGACGATGAGCTCTGCAGGCAAATGAACAAGTTCATGTTGGGTAAGCTTCCAAAAGGCACAGTAGTTATGTATAAGGTTTGACAAAGCTATATACACTGCAACTTTCAGATGACGACGAGGATGACCATGCCGACTCCAGCGAAGATGAGGATTATGCCACCTATCATGATCCGTATGTTCATACCATTGACACTGACGCCGACAGCTTTGTGGACGATGTGGACTTCTTTAATGCCGACCGGGAGAGGGGTAGTGCCTATGAGCGATATAAGCGGCGTATTCTTAGGGAGTTGGAGGATCAAAAAGAAGAGGATGAAGATGATAGTGAATCATTTGCGAGTGCCGATGATGAATGAATATTCAAAATGAATGTAGATTTTATTTGTTTAAGTAAAAACCATTTCTTTACTCACCTTATGAAAAAATATTAAAACCAAAATGAAATTATACAAATTTGCTTTATTTTTTTTTTTTTTTTCAAAAGTATATTTGTCATCTTTTTTTATTAACTAATTCTAAAATTAGACTATTGGCAGCTTGTACAAATTATTTGTAGCTCTTTTTCTCTTTAGGTTTTTCAGTTTTTACATGTTGAAGCTGCGGCTTAGGCGCACATCCCTCCATATACAATCGGAGCGTCTCTTCGTCCATCTTTTCGTTTTCCTTTGGAGGTTTGTAGTCTGCGACATGATCCACGCGAAGCGTTCTGTCTATTATCTTAATGCCGTTGAGATTGTCCACGGCCAGCACAGTGGATCTCTGGTCCTCGTAGCACAGGAAACAAAAGCCCTGGAGTGATAATAAACGGTATGCAACATTTAAAATGGCATTCGGTGAAATTGAGGTAAATATCTTACCTTAGACTTTCCCGTCTTGGAGTCGCGGACTAGGTTAATGTTGACGACCTCTCCGTACTGGGAAAACACGCAGATCAAATCTCCCTCCGAAAGAGTGTAGGGAAAACCGGCGACAAATATCCAGGCTGAATCCCGGTACATGTCGTGCCAGCTCTTCTTGCCTCCATGGTGTAATTCATGTTCGCTCAACTTGAGCACATTTTTCATGTTTGTTAGCGGATTCATTTCGAAATAAAATTGTTTGTTTATAAATTATAATTCGGCTGCAGTGTGGCAATTGTTCAAAAATACCACTTGCTGAATATTAAAAATCTAGTATATACATTTTGAGTATACAAAAAGGTACTTGATTTAATAAAAGCATTTTAAAGGAAAACTTACGTTTTCAAAGGGCTCAACCAAGTCATAGACGAACTTATGTTCATATTTGTATAAATTTGATAACTCGGTATCTAGTCAAATCACTACAATAAGGTGGGTTTGACATAATTGATACTGAAAGGTGGTTACCCGAGAGATACTGAAATAAGTGTAGCAAATGTGTTAACTGGGAAAGCTAATGCACTAAAAAGAAAAACAACAAATGAAACAATTAAAATTATAAAATATCACATTTTTAAATCGTGTATGTATTTGGTATTTTTTTTCATACTTTTCTACATATTACCGAGAGCAATGCGGTATATTGCAACGACCAGTACGCGGTCACACTATTTCCAGCTCCGCCGCACATTTGTTGTCGCGTTGTAAAAGGCCATGGAAGCCAGTTAATTGTGCAGTGAAAAATGTAATACTAATGAGTGTTCAGTACCAGTGATCTATTTCACAAATAAGGTGTGTACGAATGCCGAAATTTGCGCTTCTCGCTGGATTACATAGCTTTTATGAGTGTGCGTGCGTGCGGGTGTGTGTGTGTGGCCGTGTACGTGCGTGTCGAGCAAAAGAAACAAGATAAGCTGAAAAGAAGCAGCAGATGAGGAAAAGTATCTCGTCTCTATTTAAAAATGTGTGTCAGTGTATTGTGCGACAGCCGAGGCAGCGACAAAAATAATAAATAATAGCTCCCGCTGCTGGTGCTGCTGCTGCTTCTGAAAACAGTTTGGCGTCTTTGCGGTCTTTTAATTGTGTCGTGCCATTGTTTTATAATTTTCCCATCATCATTCAAGACGCGTTCTGTGCCGAATAACAGCGAATTGCCAACAACAACGCCCCGTTTTTTGCCAAGGAAGTTGCTTGGTTATCTATCTCCCTCTCTGTCTGGCCCACGCACTATGACCGCTCCTGGCTATTGGAATAGTTGGTATGTGAAAGACTCTTCAACAGCACTACAACTCACAATGAAGCACGAAAATAAGTGCGATATGTCCGTTTCACACTGGATTTTGTCACCCTGTGGTAGCTTGCACACACACAGTCTCACCTGAGACAACTCCGCCATATGTCCGCCTGTCTGTCTGCGTTTCTATTTTCCTTAACACATTCCACCCCATTGGCATTGCTGCCTCTCCACGTACAGCTGCAGTCAATATAGTAGTAATGGATTTCGGGAAGCGACCACAAAGGAGCGTTCGTTCCTTTACAGCCGGTTTGTTTTCATGTACAACTCGAACCCTTTGGATTAAAAGCGAGAGTAGCGTTTCTAAAAAATATTTTTTTTATTATGTGCATATTCGTAATTTGGTATGTTCTCTAAATTGTCTCTGAAATAGCTGATCTTATTAGTGTTAAGTAATTCTTAGAGCTTAGTCAGTATATTTCGTATATTTTTTTTTGTTCTTAACGATAAGAATATAGAAAATTAAAAATCAGAGCATATAAAAATTTTATATTTCGTTCCGGCCACTAAGAATTTTATATTATTATGTGTGCCAGAAGAGTCTACCTAGCTCCCAAAGTATGTTTACGCGTTCAGTTAAGTTCTTTCTTTGTCTTAATTGTTTATTTATTGCAACTCAAAGCTTAGTTTTGCTTCATTAAAAGAATCATATTTTAAAACAAAAAACCTATCATTTTTCCCCCTACTGTAATCGGTTTGTCGTTTCTTTTTTATTCGCGCAAAAAAACTGAAAGGAAATATGTATTTTTCTTTGCTTGTTTTAATGTTTAGGTGTGGTCGTGCTTTAGTTGCGGGCTTACACACATCCAGTTTTGTGTATTTTTTCAAGCGGAAGCGGCTCTAAAAAGTTTTCGTGCCGTTGTCCACACAGTTGACATTGAACTCTCGCCGGAGTCTCTCTCTCTCTGTAGCTCTCTCCTCCAAGGCCCGAATCCCTAACCCGCTCTCCCTGCCGCCTACTGGCTGGATTTTGTCTTGCTCTGTTACTTTCCAAAAAAGCACACTCCTGGCCTTTCAATTTTCTTCGTTTATCGGCCACATTTACTTTACACATTTACTGTTTTATATAGTAGAGTTTTGTGAAAGGAGATTTGCAAAAGGAATTTTGTGCTAAAGAGAGGTAAAAGCAAGTATTGATCATTAAGGGAAAAAGAAATAAAGAAAAGGGTGGAATTATTTTATAAATATGTATGTAAAGCATATTTTTGATCAGCATCGGTCTCTGCAATATAGTCTTTAAGACTCCTACAGCCAGATCAATTAGGTTTATACTCAGACTGGTTTTAACTACGCAGATCGATCTGGTTTTTCTAATGTATTGTCACGCCCACATGCCTTGCCCTAATTGATGTAGCTCTATCAGTTTAGCTACTACCTCCCAAATCTAGCACTATTGTACCGTTAACCAGTACCCGATATATTAGGTATACTCGAACAACTGGCGGTTTAATGTGTTACAAATATGTTTCAAGCTTAAGGTTGTACCCTATTTAGTTTCCATTTAAAGTTCTTATTACAAGCATTTATTAATTATCAAATGCGTAAAACCTTTTTGTTTTTAATTTATTTATTTTACTTATCTAAATATTTTTTCCAGTGTTGGAGGGGTGTATAAGAATTAGAAAACAGGTGCATTCCTTGAAGTCGAGTGCATCGACTTTGAGATACACTGTACCAGATATTATTATAAGAGACATGAGTAAATAGGGAGTAATATCATTTATAGATACATACATAATTTTCCTTGCTTTAATATTTGTACTATATTAAAAATGTGAATGTTTTTGGTTCCAGCTGACTCATTTTCTTGGTCCTGGTCTTGAGTGGGTAGCTTTCTCGTTGTTATTATTATGATATTCGTACAGATATGTTTGTATATTGTATGTATGTACAGCCACTACTGTGGTTATTATGTGGCTCACGTTGTTGAAAAAAGATTCGCGCCGCGACTGCGCACGATTATGCCACAATTCGAATGACGAGAGCACAGTTGAATGCGCTGCGTCCGCCTGTTGCAGAAAACGTGTCAAGTTTTCCAGATACATCTACTATATGTTCGTTCGTTGCTTTTCCATAAGGCTATGTGCAAGAGCATAACGTACTGCCCCGGCGAGAGCCCGATTTGAGTTCGATTAATTTCGTTGCGCCTCGGTAACTGTGCACTCAACTCAAACATCCGCTCAAACGGGTGGCAAGCTCACAGTAACTCCTTTGCCAACGCACCGATACGGCCGTGAGAGGGAATGCTTTCCCAGCTGTGTCAGACTGGTCTCTAGTTGCAAAGTATCGTATAATATGGGAATCCCTTCTCGGCATACTTTAAAACAATGGTACCTAAAGCTCTGACTCGCGAGTCATCTAATTTCTCCGCCTGACCTCTGCCAGCCCACGTACAGTATTCACAGAATATAGACAACGTACTATTGCAGTCACATTTCAACTTTGTGGTTAAATCTTGCTAATTTGAAAGTTAAGTAGCTATTTTCAGCTAATTGTATGTAATGTTACAAAATATCTTAACTATTATATCTCATATCTAGCCATTTCTTACTCACACTCAAGTTATTCTAATAAGTCAATAAGTATTGTTTGGTCAGCACCGGGATTGTCTTCTACTGTATAAGGTTATAGAATAAACATGGATGGGCACCAAATTTTAAGGTTAAGAGCGAACTACCAACTAGTTTTATGTAGTGTATAAGTCGTCGATAGGACGCCGATAAGACGCCTATTGAAACAGAATGTCTTGTATTTAGTTTCTGTATTCTGAGCCGGTGTTCTCAAACTCTATACCTCGGACTTTGTGGCGCCACAGAGTTTTGTTGTAACATAAGTCTGGCTACATGCGACACTTACAAAAACAAAACGAAAAGAGCTCTGTTAGCTCAAGGAACCACTACTTACCCATCCTCACAAATAAGCAATATACAAATTCCTTTCATTTGGTTACTCTTATTTTAGCTATTCACACTTGTAATTGCCACTTTTGGCGTTCCCTTTAGCGTGTAATTTTTTTAGCATTCACATACTTTTATACCCTTCAAGAGGGTATTTAAATATTATTGTAGAATGAAAAGTTCTTCATAGTAAAAAACATTTCCGACCCTATAAAATATATGTATTTCCGATTAGCATTAACATCCTAGTAAACCTAGCCATTTCCTTATTTGGATACAACTTTACATAAAGTCTAATTCTCTTTGCAAGTTTGGAATGGGCCAAATCGGACTTCTATATCATATATATGTACATATGTAGCTTTCTTTATCATTAAACATAGAAGAGATCGGCCAATTTAAATGACAATTTGTAATTATAGCCAAAAGGAGATGTTTTATATATAGATGGTTGGTTCAAATAGCAAGCAAGCTGTAAGGGTATTCAATTATCGGTTTCCCGAAGTTAGCTTCCTTCTTGTTTTTTTTATCACTCTGCATTTGGCGATTGACACGCCCCAGCCTTTGCAGTTGTGTGCTGAGAACGCCAATCCCACACAGATGCAAAGAATTTTTGGGTTTGCTTTTTGTAGCTGCTGATGTTGAGTTTCATATGCGTATAAAATAATTGAGCTCAATTGATTTCAATTAAAACTGACAACTTGCTGATGCTTTTGTTATTGCTTCTGTTATGGTTGTTAGTCATATGAAACAAAAACCATCAAAACGCTTGAAATGTGGTCGCTGTGTGCTTCATGAGCTGAGAAAAGTACACTGCCAAAAGCTTGGTGTATTTAGATTCAACATAAATTTAATATTAAACAAGTAAGAAAATCGAACTTATATACCCTTGCAGATAATGTATTACTTATTAAACAAGATTTTGATACTAAGAGCAAAAATTACACAAAACACCCCGTTTCGCATTCATGTTTATATGGTAGTTATCAGATATAGATGACGATTTTAATGAAAATTTTAAGAAAGTGCTCTTATTGTGTAAAAAAGCATTTATAATGTAAAATGTATGTAAAATGTAAAATTCATATGTAAAATAATGAATTTATACCGACGTCAGCTATGTGATCAATATCCGATTTCAATTAAATATCTTGAAAAATAGCGAAAATATGCTAATTTTTCCATAGGATATAGTAGTCCGATTCCGGCCGTTCCGGCATATATACGGCATATATACGACTATCCTAAAAGTTTCAGCGCAATAGCTCAGAGAGACTAGTTTGCATATAAACCGACAGACGGACAGACAGACAGATGGACAGACAGACATGGCTATGGATCGACTCGGCTAGTGATGCTGATCAAGAATATATATACCTTATGGGGTCGGAGATGACTCCTTCACTGCATTGATATTACATCACAGGCAAAGCTCATCATGGCAAAACTATAATACCCTCTGCAAGGGTATACAAATATTTTCATATATCATGTTTAGGTAATCAAGATCTTTCCAGTTTCAAATTTTTTCTCGTTTTTATGTTTGGTTTAATACAAAAATTGTGACCACACGTACTATTTTTTAAAAGAGGCTCAAACTTTAATTCCGTGTTTTCGTAATTTTTAATGTTTCTCCTTAAAATTGTTGTTGTTTGTAAAACTTTTATTTTTAAAGTCGATCGGAGTAAGCGTTTAATATTGCCTGGGGGTGCCACTGAAAAAGGCATTCGATTTCTAATTGAATACACAAAGCTTCGGATACCGGGTATCACTCAAACACAACTGACAGTAGCTTTCTTACTTGTTATTTATAGAAGCACGAAACCTTAACCAATTCGAACGAGTTGCTGTACGTCTACTTAGTTTTTGCTATACTGCATAAATAGATATCTAAAGATAGAGATTTGAAATACCAAATTCCTATTAAGGCACATCGCAGCAGCGAAGATCAACTCCTAACAGTGCAAACTAATTAAATGTTTGACCCGTAGATTCGTCCGCATATATGTATGTATGTATAAAAGTTCCATTCTTATAAAGGGTTGCTGTGTATGCTTCTGAATTTGTTTATTAATTTTGACGCTTTCAAAAAGTGCCACCGTTTTGTTATCTCTGAATGAATTGATTCAATGCCTTTATAGTTGTTGCTTAAATGTTAAAAATCTAAAAATTTCTTCTATGTATATATTTAGCTTTCTTCTAGCAGCGGAGCATACAAAACATATTTGTTAATGCGATTTTTATTGTAAATTTTTGCTTTGTATATTTTTAAAAATTTGGCATGCCGGCGCCACGACTCTAACACAACCATATATACAAAAAAAAATATTTGGATATGGCCGCATGTGTTTGGCTTACGTTTTGCAGATATTTCGTTTGATGCGCGCAAAACTTTCACTTCCATTAAAAATATAAACTCGTCGGTATGTGTGAGAGTTTATGGTACCTGTTTGTCGACAACGTTAAATGACATTAGGCTAAGTTTTATGGTTCGTTGGGACAGCGGGCAGTGGAGCGGAGGCGAAATTCTGCAAAAATGTCTAAAGTAGAAAATTTACATGGCCTCGGAATTGGACGATTTCGCTTTTCTTTCTTACCCTTTAGCTTTTCTTTTTCAAACCTGATGGCTGCTGTTTTTAATGCTCTCAAAATGGGATTTTAATGCGTTGTGTGTACTGAGTTACTATTGCTTTACACCATAAGCAAAAGCTCTCTACGTTCAGAGAATTATGCAATGAAACTTAAACCAGATATGCTTATACATATGTACATCTGTATGTTAATGAGGTGTAACTATACAGGGCTAATTAGTTCTTAGTGTGTGCAAATAAGATTCAAAGATGTTGACCCTAATTATTATTACTATTTTGTTAATTTAATTATAATTATACCCTTGCAGGGTATTATAATTTTAGTCAGAAGTTTGCAACGCAGTGAAGGAGTCAT